>CAUYPK010120564.1:0-46863 GCA_963574355.1 Loris lydekkerianus
GAGACGATGGAGACAGTTTTTATTGCTGGCCTGCCCCTAGTAGCTTAGCTGGCCTCCATCCGGAGTTTCTTCCTGTTTTGGGGCTCTTCAGGCTCTGACTCTGAGCTGGAGTCCGAGCCCCCATCGAAGGCAGAGATGGTGCTGCCCTTGGCGTTGGTGTAGAGGCTGCTGTCTGAGGAGGGGTAGTTGGTCTGCAGTTGGGCACTTGACCTCGCCTTCTCCAGTGCACGGACTAAAAGGCAACCAAGGGAGTGTGTTACCATCTTCTGGAGACTGGGTCCAGACTCAGACTCAGGGTCCAGCCTGCTCTTCCTAAGAACTTGCTTGCTGCCCCAAGGTGTAGGGTGTCTCAGAAGCAATCCCTCTGGTGGCTGTTCCACCTACCCACACACTTCACCTCCCTCCCTCCTTTCCCAGCTGGACCTGGGAGCCCAGGAGACTTGGCCAGTCACTCTGCAGTCCCACCCAACGCTGAAGAGAAGGCTTGTGAAGTCACTGTCCTGCCACGGAAGCCCAGTGTAGAGACCGGAGCACGAGCTCCCTTCAGGATGCAGCAGTGCAATGACAGAGAAGCTGGCCCAACAGTATCGGGCTCCATAGGGTGTGAAGGCCACACAAAAGCAGTAAAAGATGATGTAAGATGTATCAGCCAAAGAAAAGTTTTGGCTCAGCTCTCATGTACAAGATCCACTTGGAATGACAGCTAGACACTCGGAAGCAAGTCACCAATACACACAAAATACCTGGGCCTTTTGACAGATAGCCCCTACATGCAGGCTGCTTGGCCCAGTAACCAACCCACTGATGCCGCCCACTGCCCAGCCCTTGGTTCAGCTCAGCTGGAGCCTGGAAAGTCAACCCATTTATTTTTATTTTATTTTATTTGAAGTTTTCTAACCCAGGTGGTTACTTGCATTTCCTTTTACTTGCATCTTCCATGAGGGAGGAAGAGAAGTGAATTCCCCAGGAACAAAGAACTTGATCAGCTCTCGCTTTCCCCTGTGGTTGTAGGAAAAGGTGGGTGTGAGCATTTGAGAACAGCATGGGCCTGGCCCATAGGCTGCCCTGATTGGACTACTGTTGACAATGGGGAGGGCTCACTGTCCCTGAATACCTGGAGTCTCTGGTACTTACACAGCACATATCACTCCAAGGACCTCAAAGATCTTTCAGACACCTGATACCAGGTGTGATCCTTACACCAGCAAAGCACCTATGCCCCAAAAGGGGAGAGATCAGGTCGGAAAAGATACAAGTCTCCAGATGTCTGACTCCCTAGCTCCACTGTCTCTTCAGTGGCAGCCCAGGTCCTTCCTAGGACAGTTCTAACACTCAACTACTCAGGCCCCAAGAAGCAAGGCCAGGTGCGAAAGCCCTGACCTGGCCAGAGCATAGCAGGGCTAGCCGCCCCACAGACTCGAGTGCTCACCTTGCTGCTCCAGAAGAGCATTCTGCCGCTTGAGGTCATCAATATCTTGCTGGTGTGTGTGGTTTTTCCTTCGCATATACTGGATATACTCTGTGGCTTTGTCTAGGATTTGGGCCCGGGATGCCTGTTGTAATATGAGAAAAAGCAGAGGATAAAATAAAGACCAAATCCAGGGAGTGAGGGAACCTTATTTTTCGCAACAGCAGCTTGGGTGGCTAGAAACAGGAGGCCAAGGTAAAAAAGGCTGAGGAAATCAAGAGTAACGGGTATTTAAAGACTTCTCTGTACTAGACAAAGTGACAAGTGCTTTACAGAGCATCCCTTGCCAAGTTCAGCCTCAGAGGTAGCTCTACCAGCAGCCTGAGGCTCAGAGAAGTACACTGTCAGCTAGACAGTGGCAAAGCCTGGATTTAAACTCAGATCCATCTGACTCCTGAACTATACTCCTCCCATCCCCTTTGTTTCTTTAGGTTGCTTTAAAGTTTTCAGCTTGGCTATATCTGAAAACATTAAAACACTACTTAAATGAAAGCTTAGGCCACTCACTTTGCTAGGGCCTGGCTTGAGGGAGCTGGCTTAGAAAGACAAGAGCAAGATCTCAGTTGGAGCTGGCATGGGATGAGAGTGGGTACAAAGTTTTTTTTTTCCTTATTGAGACAGAGTCTCACTTTGTCATCCTGGGTAGATAGAGTACGGTGGTGTCACAGCTCACTGCAACCTCAAACTCTTGGGCTTCAGTGATTCTCTTGCCTCAGTCTCCCAAGTGGTTGGGACTACAGGTGCCCACCACAACACCCGGCTATTTTTTATTGCAGTTGTCATTGTTGTTTTAGTTGGCCTGGGCCGGGTTCGAACCTGCCAGCCTTGGTGTATGTGGCTGGAGCTGTAACCAGTGTGCTACATGTGCTGAGCCTTTTTTTTTTTTTTTTTTTTTTTTTTGCAGTTTCTTGGCAGGGGCCGGGTTTGAACCCGACACCTCCGGTATATGGGGCCAGTGCCTACTCCTTCGAGCCACAGGCACCACCCCCTATTTTTTTTTGGGGTTTTGTTTAGCAACCCCGGGTCAGGTTCGAACCACCAGCCCTGAAGCATACAGCCAGTGCCCTAACCACCAAGCTACAGGTACCCAGCCAAGGGTACAAAGTTTTTTTTCATCAAGGTTCTAGATTTCAGCCAAATTCTCAACTTTTTGTTAGCTATCTCCCACTGAATGATGCTGCTGTGTCACTATTTCAGCCTCCTGACCAAAGAGACTTTCATGAAAGCTATCAGTGCTAGATGTCAACACAGGAAGGCCATGAGATTGGGCCATTTCAGGAAGCAGCCACACCTCTCCAATGGCTGTGGGTAGACTGGGCACTCCCCTGTCAGAAGAAGAAGACAGGATGTCAGTAGAATGTATGTCAGGTGACTGAGCTCTTGGAAGTCTAACTTGCCTGTGACATTCCCTCCAAGCCGCAAACATGGTCAGAATTACTTACAGCCAGGCAAAGTGGTAAATGATAAAAAGCCAAAAAACAAGGCTGAGGCAGGGTAGTCTAGTAGCTAAAGTCTCACATTCATGCCACAGAGGCTCCTGAGCAGCAGAAAAGCTTCTCACTCAGGGTAAAGAGTACTTGACAATTCTGTATTATAGTGCCTTGTGGGTTCTAAACAACCAGAACACAACAGGGGGGAAAGGCAAAGAATACATCCATACTCAGGCTGGCAAACCAGATGTACTCATATTAAATCCTAACCATCTCCATTTACAGACCTCAGGTTGGGCTGGCTATCAGAGAGACTTTATTTGCCAGTTCTTGCAAGTATTAGAATTTCCAGGCTTTCTTCTTACGATGAGCACCTTTAAAGCAATTTCCTTAAGAGGAAATCCTGCAAAGTCAATCAACCATTTTTATCTGGTATAAATTATGTACATGGTACTAGGCAGACACTGGGAGGAAACAAAATTTATTAGTCATGGCTTCTTTGCACAGAAGCTTACTTGCTATCCATCTGTCTGAGGAGATAAATATACCTATATACAGACAAATTACACTGACAAGTGTAATCTGACTAGTACAGATTAGAAAGGCCAGGAAAGATGGCTTCTGGCAAGGGGGAATACCTACCGTGCCAGGACTGGCCTGGGCACTACACACACAGGCACACAAACCCCTACCTGAAAAAGTGAACTCTGCATGAGACCAAGATACAGGTTATGGGAAAAGGCTACTCTGAGCAGAGAGAACAGCACAGGCTTGGGTTAAGGCAAAGCCAGGTATGTTTCTTTAGTGAGCAAGTCAGCTTATGCAGGAGGAATAAGAGTACCTAGCAATGGATACTTCAGATGCTGTTTCCCATTTCTGCAAATGAGCCGTTAGGGTCTAATTATTAGGTGATAAAACGGGGAAAGGGGCATATAATGAGAAGGAGTCTAATCAAAATACCTTGCTTCTCTGGACACTAGATAGAATTAAAAATGATTAGTACTGTATGAAAGGCAGTAGGGTAGCAAGAAGAACTGGGGAATTCAGGAGACAGAGCTATGCTCTATACTTTAGTCATTACGAGGTTCTGAGACTGTAGGTACAACATTCCTCTCCATGGCTACTCCTTATCTGACTAGATACTCTCTAAGACTGCACTTGGCCCTCCAAATTCTACCCCTTGAATCACTGGTGTAACTGCCATGCACATATACATCCCAAGCTCTCTTTAAATTCGCCTATTTTAAAGCTATTTTTTCAAGTAACGGTTCTCAGAAGGCAACATTAGTTCTTACTTAACTACTCATGTGCATCTGGGACAAGGGGAAAACAAGAGAACATTTCCAAATATACAGTGAGAATTGTTCATGAATGATCAGACTGAGAAGTGGCTTTTGTGTTACCAGTGTTTTCTTCAAATCTTTATATAAGAAACCATGAAATGATCAAGAAGTAAAAGGGGGGGGGGCGCCTGTGGCTCATTGAGTAGGGCCCTGGCCCCATATACCGAGGGTAGGGGGTTCGAACCTGGCCCTGGCCAAACTACAACAAAAAAATAGCTGGGCATTGTGGTGAGCGCCTGTAGTCCCAGCTCCTCAGGAGGCTGAGGCAAGAGAATCGGCTAAGCCTAAGAGCTGGCGGTTGCTGTGAGCTGTGAAGTCACCACACTCTACCAAGGGTGACAAAGTGAGACTCCGTCTCTAAAAAAAAAGAAGTAAAAAGTGAGCAATAAGCACAGCAAAATGAGCTGTGGGAAAAAGATCCTGCAAGTGGAAGCAGTTTCCACTTTAGGGTACTTTTGTATGAAGATAAAACTCATGTGGATGCTCAGAATATAGAGTACCTTGGAAACAAATGTTCCCAAAGAAGGGTGGGTTGGGTTAAACCCAGCATGAGGCCTCCAGAGTGCTAAATAAGGTCTTTCTCCAACCTCTGCTGAAAAGCCGTGCCTCAGGTCACTCGGGGTGCCTCTGACCATCAAAAGAGAACAGTGCTAACTTTATTTACCCTTCCCAGAATACTCAACAAGAATTAAAACCCAATAAGAAAAAATTTCAAGCACAAAATACAGCATTCCTCCAAATCTCCATGTGCATATAGTCCAGGGAAGAAAAAGGAAAGAAACTAAAAATGCTAGACTCATCTAAAATCCCCTCCCCCCATCTTTCTAAACCACATAAGATCATGTGATCCACCACAGCATTAAGGTGTGGGCAGGCCCTTCCTTGCCTTTATGAGTTTATAATATGTGACCAGCAAACATGAAGCCCTAGGATTTATGGCATGGACTATGGAACAGCCATGGGCTTTCGGTTTCTGTTTCCTAAAAATGCTCCTATCAGCTGAGTCAAATGACAACCATCACGTGAATGTGACTGACCATATAGATACTTGGTAATTCAACATGTCCACAGATCAAGTGTTGCCTCAGGGTATTCAGTAAGAACCTGGATATTTTTTCTCTGCTGGTATTTACAATCTGAAAGTGTTCATTCTGATTCTGCCTTTCTGAGCAAAAATGGCTCTCTTTGCTTTGGATGCCATCCTAAGACAGGATGGACTGTGGCTGATGGGACCCGAGAGGCAGCTGGGCCTCCTCTGTGAATACTGCTGTACGAGTGAATGCAAAGTGACCCCTCAGATCTCTGGTCCACCTCTGGGATCTACACAAAGGGATGCCTGGCAGCCTTGCCGGGATCTGTTTCATAGCAATAGAGATTATGACAATTACAATGATAATAATGGCAGCAGACAACACTTACTGAATACTTAGTAAGTGCCAGGCATCTTCGCACAACCTTCTGATATATTATTTTTCCCACTTTATGAATGAGAACACTAAAGCAGAGCGGTAACTTAATGCTATGTAACTAGTAGGAAGTAGCATCATAAATTGAACCCAGAACTCCATAACACCTCTTTTTTTTTTTTTGAGACAAAGTCTCACTACATCACACCCTGGGTAGAGTGCTATGGCGTTACAGTTCACAGCAACCTCAAACTCTCGGGCTTAAGCGATTCTCTTGCCTCAGCCTCCCAAGTAGTTGGGACTACAGGTGCCTGCCACAATGCCCAGCTACTTTTTGGTTGTAGCTGTCATTGTTTGGCAGTCCAGAGCCGGATTCGAACCTGCCAGCTCCTGTGTATGTGGCTGGTGCCCTAGCCATTGAGCTACAGGCACCGAGCCACCAAGACACCCTTTTGGGGGAACACAGGCTACAGAATTACAAAGATTAAGAGAATTGCAGGGAGGAAAGGACTATGAAAGAATCACCTGATTTGCCTTCAAGGTTGTCAATAGAAGACCCTAATTGAAGGTGGTTTCCTTGGAGAAGTTTACCAAAGGGATAAATTGTCTCCCCACAGGTAACAGGTGCAAGAGTGAGCTGAAAACTGTTTTTGTCTTTTAAAGACAGGTTTCTCACAGAAACAGATTGAGAGAAAAAGCCTAAAGATGCAAGCTAGCTTGAGAGAACTGACCGAACTTGCCCCAGGCTAAGTCAGCTTCCCATAGTGCTGCCAGCCTCATCACTTCTTGGCAATCTAGAAGAAGGGTAAAAGCAAAATGGACAATGGAGAAGACCCAGGGTATGGGAAAGGGCCCAAACAGGAGCCCCTTCTACTGTACCTGCTGGGCTTGTTAGGATCCTTCTGGTCACAGCAAGGACACAGAGGGGAAAGTCAACCCTTCCTCCAAAGGCACCCACTTCACAGACCTCTGCTCTAGGACAGAGGCCATCCACATATCACGGCAAGAGTTGACTACATATCTCATAAAAGATCTCAAACCCAAAGAGTCTGATTCTAATTAGAACCTTTTAAGGTCCCAAATGACTCCTGAAGTGGTTTACAATGATTAAGTCCAAGGTTAATAAATCTCATTTAAGGCAATGGCTCTCAAAAATTTTTATTTATAAGGCAAGAGTTCCAAACATTTCTGGAGTTGTAAATCTTATTACAGTAACTTGGATTTGTCTATAATTCCAAGCTGTATCACTAGGCATGGTGATATGTGCCTGTAATCCCAACTGTTAGAGAGGATGAAGTGGAAGGGTGGCCTGAGCCTAGGAGTTAAACACTAGCCTGGGCAACATAATGAGACCCAGTCTCAAAAAAAAAAGAAAAAAAAGAAAAAAAAAATCCAAGTTATTTTAGAAAGTTGGTGGGGAGAAATGAGGAAAAGAATAGTAATACTAGATGGTCAATAGTAGGAACATCATTGCCCCTCCCTGGGCTCCCAATGCTGACTTGAGAAACATTAGCTGTACTCATTACCTTTTCTCTTCACTGCCAAAACCAGATCCTACTGGGCTGATGTTACAGCTACAGTGTTTCCCGAAGAACCAAAATACCATATCTGGAGGACAAAGAGAGCTACTATCTGATGCACCAACTGGTACCTATTTTATTTTGCACTAGTTATTCTACAGCAGTGGTTCTCAACCTTCCTAATGCCGTGATATATTTTCATCGTTACAAAGGGGTTGCGACCCACAGGTTAAGAACCACTGTTCTAGAGGATAAAACCTGCACAAGTTTTTACACACATGAAAGGTGAAGGGAGGCTAGAGCAATGCCAAAACACTCTTCTACTTGAATAAGCTATCTTCTGAAAACCAAATTAAGAATTTGCACACTCAATTTGGGTCTACATTAGACTAGTTCATTCAAAAGTGGAACCCCACCAACGCCAAGAGAGGCTGGAAGGTTGTGTGGTCAGAGCCAGCACAGCCCTGGGGCCCCTTGAAGGCTTCCTGCCCTCTATTCCCAGAAGACCCAATATGTTGATCACTAGAAAAAGGCAGAGCTATCATGCCTGGCAAGGGGTTTAATTAAACCAGGAGTCAGTCATATACTTAACGGTCAACACAAACCATTTTCCAAACCTTGAACGTTCTTTTTTCTCATGCCCTTTAAGTAGCTTGAAATGAAGGTGTGGCACTTCCCCATCAAACTATGGTCATGAAGCAGAGGAGCACAAAGTTCCCCAAAGAGGAAACAGAGCTAGTAAACAAACATTTGGAAAAGCATTTACTCTCACACATAATAAATAAAACACAAAATTACTAACTTTTGTCTACTACATTAGTCACCTCCTGCCGGGCACGGTGGCTCACGCCTATAATCCCAGCACTGTGGGAGGCTGAGGCGGGAGGATTGCTTCAGCTCAGGAGTTCAAGGCTTGTCTGAGAGAGAGTGAGACCCCTGACTCATGAAAAAAATTGAAAAACCCAGCCGGGCGCCGGAGTGCCTATAATCCCAGGAGCTTAGGAGGCTGAGGCAGCAGGATGCCCACAGCAGAGTCTGAGGTTGCAGGGAGCTATGACGCCATTGCACTCTGCTCAGGACATAGCGTAGAACTTGACAAAAAAAAATTAGTCACCTCCCTCAAAAACAAAATTTCCAATGATGACAAAATTGGTATTCTCAAACACCACCAAATGACTGATCTTTAGAAGCTATTTGTAAAAAATGAAAGAAAAATGACATAAAACAATCCTCCTGGAAAGCATTTTGGCAACACACAGCAAAACATAGGATGCCCGTACCCCTCCACTCAGATTCCATTTCTTGATCTATGGAAATGGGCACAAATACCAAGATGATCATTACTACATAATTTATAAAATTTAAAAACTGGTTGCAACCCAAACTGACCAACAGAAACATGCTTAATGACTAAATATGAACATGTATCACCTAGGGACAAAGCATATTACCCCAAAGCAGCAAGGGGTATAGCATTTTTACCCATAGAAATCAAGAGATTTGACATGAAGAGACTAGAAAGGAATACATCAAATGGTAATAATTTATTTATCTGCTTCTCAGAGAAAATCAGTGGATCAGTAAATCCACTGATTTAACATTAATAGCAGCTTTGGGGGAGAAAAAAAGGGAGTGATGCAAAGGAGTAGGACGCAGGCTCCGTATGTTGGAGGTTGAGGGTTCAAAGCCAGCCCCAGCCAAAAACGGCAAAAAAAAAAAAAAAAAAAAGGACCCATGTTTCTCGACATCCACTTGAAGATGGCACCCAATTTCAGTCCTATTAAAATGGGAGGCAAGATAGGAAGAGTGTATCTTTGAATTGCACTATCCAATCTGACAGTCCCTTGCCATGTGTGGCTAATAAACACTTGAATGTGACTACTCTGAATTGAGATGTACTAAAAACACACATCAGACATTTTAAGAAAATGCAAGAAAAAGAATGTAAAATATTTCAGTGATTTTTAATATACTGATTACATGTTGAAATCATACTTAACTGTATTTAAATTACTTTTGATGTTTTTAAAAAATTTATTTAAAGCATATGTATTTATGACTCAGAATTTTAGAATTAAGGGAAGATTGTAGTTGTGTTAGACGAAAGGGTGAAGGGGTAAACTCGTGTTTTTTCTTCTTCCCATTTCTTTAAAGCTTTTGTAATTTGTTCAGGATATAAAGAAAAAGAAACGCTTGAAGGGAAGGCCTAGTAATTAATCCCCAACCATCCAAATCTCAAGAAGCAAAAACCGTTAGCTGAGAGTCAGCTAGCTTTTTAGGACTCTTCATAGGAGGGAGACTTCCTCCATTCTGCACTGCAGAGAACTCCAGAATCATTAACAAGGTTTCTGCCCTCAAGGAGCACACCCTTAAGTTGGTAAGATAGTCACAGAAATAAGACACAGGAGACACCCAATGTGCACCACTGGGGTTCAAGGGAGAAGAGAAATACCACAAGGTTCTACTGGTAGGCAGTACCTGATATAGCCTCATGGTGAAGAGGTGTGGGGTGGGGGGGTGAGGGGGGTGTTTACAGACCCCTGGGAGTCCCTGCGAGCAGGTCTCTTCAACATGCAACCTGAGCTGTGAGATTTGAGGAAACAAAGAACTCAGATAAGCCAAGAATGACATTCCTGGGCAAACAGAGGAAGGTGTACACCCCTCATGGTAACTGGAGCATTAAGGCGGGGAAGAAGCAGTGGGCAATTTGGGTGGTTTATCTGGAGAACATGGAATGCCAGGCTGTCCTAAATGGGCAATGAAAAGCCCTTGGTGGTTTTTGGCGGCACACAAACAGTTTATGAGGAATTAAATAAATACATTTATAGTTGCTGTGCCTGGAGCTTAAGGGAGACCTGGCAACTATAGCCAACAATTTAAGAGGTAGAAAATTTAAGAAGATAATTGCCCAAGTTGGAATCTGGCCAGCTAATAACCTTAATGAGTAATGAGGTGGAATGGATATGGCTGTGGTTTACATTTCATTTCAAAGACAATCCCTCCAGTAGCCCAGATATGATGTAGATACAGTACTGCTGAATGACCTGCATGCTTTAAACAGCATCCAAATGAATGAGCCACGTCCCAAGAATAATGGGGGTGGGGTGGACTTCCTCGCTCAGTTAATAAATACTCCCTGTGATCCCTACTATGTGCCAGGAAGTGAAGGAAGGAATATGACCAAAAGAAGACATCTTCCCTGCCTTCGTGGTACTTGTTATGGTATAGTGCTGGCAGACAGTCATCAAATTACAACACAAACATACGTAAAACTACATAAAGTATAACATCTAAATGTGTGTGTGTTTATATACATGAGAGAGAGCATGTATGTGTACATGTGTAAGTGCTGTGAGAGCATTTGGCCTTCAGAGTCACCATGTTCCCTGACATAAGGAACTATCTGGTTTCAACATTTACCTGTTAAGAAAACCAGAATTTTTTTTTGGTTTTCTTACCCAAAAATCTCAGAAATGAAACTGAGATTAGCTCAGTGTTTTAAACCTCTTAGTCGATGCATATATGTTGTCTCATTGCTGTTAGGTGTAACTTTTCTTTGACAACGAGGACAAGACCTGCAAGAGTAAACACCACCTAGAATGTCTCTTCAATTTCCACAGCATTCGCAAGGTCTCAATTACATAGGTGAGCACACAGCGTTAACTGTCACTGTTTTCCTCTGTTTCTTCTGGCTCTTTCCCTCCGTAACTATGTGCCAAGAAACTTTTCTGTACCTGAGTATGCAACAGGAACTGACAGAGGCAGTATTTTCACCTCAAATAAAACAATTCTAGTCAGTGTAATGCTGACTAAAAGAAATTTTGTTTTTTCTTTCTTTTCAAGTTTATTTTCTTTCTTCAACACAGCTCTTTCCAGACGGGAGAAATTCAGAGCACAAATGCCTGAGAGCAGTAAGTATGATAAACAGGCATTTAAGGGAGAGACTTATAAAATGAGAAATTACTATGTACCACTGTAGAGCTGCAAGTGGCAATGGTGAAAATAAACTTCTATTGCTAAAGTCAATCATGATAAGGAGAAAAGGGTGACTGGATACAATCATTCTGCCTCAAGCAGGAGAACTACTTACAGGGTAGAGGACAGTTATACCCCCATGTAAACACAAATTGATGGGCTGGCCATCGGGTCTTACCTCCAACATAAACATAGTGAGCTTCAGTGACAGTAAACCATTGAGTAACACTCCCTAGTAGCCAACCAAGGCTACTTAAAACAAAAAGTAATTTCTGCTCAAGAAAACGTAACATCAGGTGGCACCTGTGGCTCAGTGGGTAGGGCGCTGGCCCCATATACCGAGGGTGACGGATTCAGCTAAAACAGCCCTGGCCAGCTAAAACAGCAGTGGCAACTGCAACAAAAATAAAGCAGGTACTCAGGAGGCTGAGGCAAGAGAATCACCCTAGCCTAAGAGCTGGAGGTTGCTGTGAGCTGTGACGCCACAGCACTCTACTGAGGGTGACAAAAAAAAAAAAAAAAGAAAGAAAGAAAAGAAAAAGAAAACTTAACATCACCCTATAGGGAAAAAAACAGGGCCACAGTTGATTTTGCCCTCACTCCATTATTCTGGTTAACTGGCTGATGGTTTAATTCCATCCTATTTTTCCCAGTAGGCTCCATGTCCAGTTGAGAAACTACTAGGAAGAAAAAAAAGACTCTGTGTGAACTCAGAATTCAAAGACTATAATGATCCTCAACCCTGCACTTCATGAGAGTAGCCCCGGCACAACATACTGCCAAGATTAATAGCTTCATCCAGGAGAAGCTCCCAAGATAATGACAAATATAGGTATTTAGGCAAGATTTCCTTAAAATATGCTTAAATTGTGTACCCTATGGTGTGGGAGAAAAATGGAACTTGGCAATTGTAAGCCTCAAGTTCTAGTCCCTGTCCTGCTGCAGAGTGGCATCATGATCTTCAACTTGTTTCCTTGGCTCTGATAGTAATGCTGACAACAGCAGCCCCTAATGTAATATAGTTATGATCCACCACAGAATTACTATGTGAATTTATTTCTACATTGAAATAGAGATATTAGTTATTAATGATTTTCTGTACTTAAGCAAAAGTTAATCATTCCTTATAATGTTTATTTTATAGCAAAAATACAGTAAACAAAGGATAAATGGAGAATGGAGTTTGGGTCTCAGATTTAAAGCTTTTTTTTTTTCCCCTACAAGTATACCATACTCTTAACTAGAATCCAATTCAATCAATATAGTTTCTCTTTAGAAAACACAATGCATGGACAATAGATAATCCAAATGCTAGGTGAGAAATCACCTGTAACAAAGAGGCTCAAAGGCTTTGCCTTCAAAAATCTAAGTTCCCCAAAACTTACAGGATAAATGCCACAACCTTAATTAGTATTCTCAATTAAAAAGAAGCCAATTTCCTCTGGTTCAAATACAACTTTTCCTTCTATGAGATTAGCCTGTGTTGCCTAGGCTAGAGTACAGTGGTGTTATCATAGCTCACAACCTCAAACTCCTGGGCTCCAGTGATCCTCCTGCCCCAGCCTCCCAAGTAGCTGTGCCTATAGGGTCGTACCACCACACCACATCTGTTTTTTCGTAGATACAGGGTCTCAGTATGTTGCCCAGGCAGGTCTTGAACTCCTTGCCTCAAGTGACCCTCCTACCTCAGCCTCCTAAAGTGCTAGAATTATAGGTATGAACTACCATGACTAGTCATAAAACCTTTCAAGGTAAAACAAAACAAAACAAAACATTACTTCTATACATTTTGAGTACTTTCAACAAAGTTCACCCAAGAATGCAACATGCCCCTGTAATAAATGGGAATAAAATTAGTTGCCAGAGAGACTAGAACATTAAACACACATATACGTTCCAACACAGGGTTGTTAAACTGTACTCCACATTTTAAGGTGCTATGTATGCATGCTTAAGGAATTCTGCTTGCTTTCTGTATTAACCAATTCCACAGGATAATCTTAGAATTGAGTATATTTTGAATGTTAAAATTTAAACATTCATTTTAAAAAATAAGTAAATAAAAATTACTACATTTAGTGAGAACTCAGAAGCTTGAATGACCAAAGTATTCTATTGGACTCACTGCACCCATGAAGCAGTGCTGGCAGACAAAGAGAATAATGAAGATCATTCTCTCTAGATGGAAAGGGGTTGAGTTCAACAAGAGCTAAGAGTCACTTCCTTTATTCACTCCCAGTGTGACATATTTGGATTACAATACAGGACAGAAGGATTTCGAAGTCAGAATGACACCAGTTAAGTTCTCAAACTGGGACTTTGTAGATTTGCTCCCCTGGACCTGCTGCTTCTCTGCTGGCACCTCCTAACACCATCCCTTCACTCATTCCACATGAGCCACTCTGGCCTCTTGCTTTCTGCTGACTGCCCCAAGAGTAGCCTCAGAGCCATTACCCCTGACTTCCCTTTGCTGGAATGCTCATTACTGGAAAAATACGTGGTTCTTGTGGTTCTTTCCTTGTCTTCCTTTGAATCTTTGCTAACATGTCACCTTGCCAGTGAATCTTTTCCTGTCTGCCCTAATTAAAATCATAGCTCTTCCTCCTCAGTTTAATTTTTCTCCACTGCACTTATCTGACATATATATAGATATATATATACCTTTTTTTAAATTATTACTTCATTTTTTATCATTTCCTCATTAGGTAAGAGCTTCTATATCATGTTTTGTTCACTGCTGTATTCCCAGTATCTAGAACAATGCTTGGCATATGGAAGAGCCTCAGTAAATATTTACTGAATGGATGACTGAGTGAACAAATGACAAACTATTCTATTTGTAAGACTACCAAATACAGACCTTGGACTTCCTTGAAAAAAGGAGACAATGGGATTTAGGATAATGTGAATATAAAGACTTAAAGAAGAATGCAATGGCTATGTAAAATAGGTTAGATAAGGAAAAAGATATAGCCATAATCCTAGGACCCACATCTCCCAGTATTCTCAAACTTAAGAATGCCTAACAATCATCTGACTGACTGTTGTAAGTACAGATTCCCAGACTGTCGCCAGAAAGACTGATTTAGCAGCAGTGATTCTAAAGTGGGTGGCCCACAGTCCACCCCTTGAGAAATACTGTGTTAGTGACACTACTGGTTAGAAGACAGACTTGTCCACATAGTTCACCAAAGCAATTTTAAGTGATACCATGGCAAAGCAATAAGCATCAACTGTCAACAGGTCAGACAAGCCTAAGGGATAATCTTTTGCATGTGTACACTTTGACTAAAAGGGTAAGTTTCTCTCTCAGCCATAAAGATTTTTGTGGTACTCAAGGCAAGTGTTGTACCAGGGAAGGTTGTTATTCCAGGTGAGTACCTTGGCTCAAGGCCATCAGGCCAAGTCCATATCAAATAGGCTATCAAATTTAACCCAAGGCAAATTCTGGTTTTGAGACACCAGGCATTCACATGGCCTGTTTTTGTGTTTTTTATAAAGCCAGACCTTCCTCATACCCCTGCTACATGAAAAGCCGTACTTTAGAAAAAGTATAAAGCATATGACTTTCCAGAGTGACAATATAAACAAAATGAAATCATAATGGCTCCAAATCTGATCTTGGATAAACCAAAAAAAACTAGGACCCCCAACACAGAGCTAAATCAGTAGAGTCATTCAGAGAATACCTAAGAGCAGAGATTGAATAGCTTCTTGTTTAAATGCTGGATCGCTGAAATAGAAGCACAGATACTCTTCCCAATTTGCCAGTTGCACCACTGAATTGCTACAGACAGCAGATAACTCCACTCTGTGTCTGTGTCAAGACCGGAACTAGCTGTGCAGATGTTTTCTCCAAATTCCAAGGAATGACCCTCACCCACAGGCTTTTACTCAGTGCTTTTAACTTTGTTTTTCAAATGCAGACAGGTGGTGCCTACTCCTCAGGGAAAAGATTAGTTTCTGGAAGGCCCCAGTTGGAGGGGGCACTGAGGAGGGAGACTGGTTGTGTTTTTATTTCATATGAACATATCCTTTTACTCAAATCTTTTGCCCCAAGCTGCTTAAAATGCTCTTTACATGTCTTGGAAATAATAGTCATTGGGGCTGGAAAGTCAATGGTGTTGAGCCTATTTCACAGACATTTCTGGAAATGTTCATTTATAATAAGTAACAACTATGAACCACAGGAAAGAAATGCTCATGGAGGTCTTAGGGTATCACTGACCTCAGCAATCTTTAGTGTTATCTCAAAGTATGGCCCACTCTCTATACTACAGTATACAGTTATAATAGTTTCTTGAATTTATTACAAATAATACTATTAAATAAATTTTTGTTATTAAATCATAACTGTAAACATTAATGCATTTATGTGGTACAATGGGCTGATTTTATACATAATTTGGAATGCTTACACCAAACTGGTTAACATAGTCTTCACCTCATTTACTAACATGTTATGATATTTATACTCTTAATAGATCTGACATGTACCCTTCCAATAAAATAATACTAATTTTGAAAGATGTCTCCTGCTAATGTCTTATGAACAGCTCTACTGCATATGACATGTTCTGCTAAGGATAAACTAGAGCAGGTAAGGTGTGTGATGATCTTCCAAAGAATCAAAAAGCGAGGAAAGCATGCTACCTGCACATCCCTGACTACACTTCTTTCCAAAGAGGTTAATGTTCTGTTACGCCTCCGGCGTTCCAAGTGGGTAGTGGCCAGCTGCTCAGCTTTCTCAATAAACTCACCTTCTCTCCTTGAAGTGATGGGACCGAGTCCCGCAAACTGTGAAAGCTGTCTTTAATGTGGTCCCTACGTTTTCTTTCCAGTGCATTATGATGAGCCCGTTTGTCAGCCTAGAAGAATGGGAGAAAGAATAAATTAGAAATGTCACTCCTTTTGCTGGGTACCGGGTGGGTGGGGTACAGCCTGGAAGTATATGCTGTCAGCGCTGTCCCTGGTGAGTGGACTGGGAAGGATTTGTCGAGGTGGGCAGTTAGGAGTCTCCAGAATTAGGCTCTGCTGAAGGGGGAGAAAGGGGTAAGCAAGACTTGCAACAGGAACATCCAAAGTAGCTCGCTGCATCCAGCTCATGCATAAGTAAAACAAAAGTTATTCATGGGGACAAAGTGCAACTCTCCTACAATATTAGTGGTCCTAACTTACTTTATGTGACAGAACAGCCACCAGTCTGTGGTTAGGAGGTGACTAGGATGTGATCACCCCCAGGCTAGGTGTGGAGAGGAGTTACATCTCTGGTGCTCATTCCATATAAATCCATCACTGTGAGTCTCTGGCCTGGTCTCCAGCCCACTAAAAGGCACTAGTTTAAGAGCTTCGCGTCAAATCATGAACAGAAACTAAAACCTTTAGAGAACCCTGATGCATGACTCTGAGACCATGACAACAGAGCTGAGAGAGATGCCAACTGCATTCTGAATTCTTATTTTTTAAAGTAGATCCAAAGTGCTATCCTGCCAAGGGTATCCCTTCCTACAGATGATGCCAGAAAGGCAGTTCTTAGAGGGCAGACCTTCTGACGCCTGCAGGCTCAGGCACCTGTGGCAGGTAAGGCTCATTTGGCGGTATTTAAATCTCCCTAATCAAATCTTTAACCTGTCCTGCTTGGAAGCCCAAAGAACAATCAACTGCCAACTACAAATCAGGAAGGACAAGATGCACTGGCTTTAGGCAGAAAAGACAGCGCAGGAGATCATAGCAAGAGCGTCAGCAGGTCCCCACTAAAGGGGCATCCCCTCCAAGTGGGACACAACCCAAAGCAAGAACTTCACACCCACACTCTGGAAAATCCACTTTGAGAACACATCTTGAATATGCAGGTTGCACTGAGCTAACCTGAAGAGCAAATCTGTATATGGAAACTTCAGGTAGTTTTATCTCCCCACAGCACCAAAAATTTTAAAAATAGAGCAAAAAAGAGTAAATAACTTGGCTTAGCACAAGAACAATGCAACCTCAAATGAGTCCTTGTACTAGACAAGATGTACAGGCAATAATCTAGTATAAAGGTTAAAAGTGGTTCGCACC
Organism: Loris lydekkerianus; assembly: GCA_963574355.1. NCBI lineage: Eukaryota > Metazoa > Chordata > Mammalia > Primates > Lorisidae > Loris > Loris lydekkerianus. The sequence continues at coordinate 17,203 of CAUYPK010120564.1, forward strand.
TATAGTCACAGCACTTTGGAATGACTAGGCAGGAGGATCCCCTGAGACCAAGGGTTTGAGACTAGCCCAGGAAACAGAGAGACTTCACATCTTTAAAAAAAGTAGCCACATATGGTAGTGTGAACCTGTAGTCCCAGCTACTTGAGAGGCTGAGGGGGAGGATCACTTAAGCCCAGGAGTTCGAGGCTGCAGTGAGCTATGATTATGCTATTGCACTTCAGCCTAGGTGATAGAGCAAGATCCCGCCTCCAAAAAAAAAAAACAAAACAAAAAACAAAAAACAAACAAAAAAAAGATTATGGAAATAAAAGGATCTCATATCACCCAATCCTAAAAGTCTGAAGTCTGAGTCATTAAGGGAGAGGCCAGGAGCACCTGTGGTCATTTCCTTTACTTCCTGGTCTCTCCAGAACAATAGCTCACCTACAGCCCTGTTGAGTTGGACATGTGGTTCCCATCACAATCATGGTTCTCCATAGCATATTGCTCTTTTGGGGGGGGCAGAAGCTTGGAGCACTTCTAAAGCTGTTCTTATCTTGTTATCTGATTCACTGTAAAATCAATGTTTAATGAACTACAGTGATATATGGAGTATTAGGGGGAAACTGAGACTAGAGGTAGGTACTCTGTCCCACCTATTACAGCAAGAAAACTGCAGATGTCTTCTAACACCAGTATGAAAGAGCTCGAAAGAATTAAACCTAGTCCTTTTCTAACTTACTGTTTCCTCTAGCTATCTATACAAAGGTAAGGTGGGCTGTGAGTATACATAAAGAGCTTAGAAAGCTGAGGGAGAGCTGAGGAGAGGCAGATACCAGCACTGGCAGGTATCTGCCTCTCCCATGCTTGCTATGCAATACCTAAGATGGTTTATTTACATGCAAATTAACCTCTCAGCTTTAGTCACCAGCAGCAGCCCAAGATACTGTTGTCTCTACTAAATCACCCTGATTCCTGGCCCCCCCTCCCAGCTTAAGAGTTGTGCACAGAAACACTGACACCAGAGTTACCCATAATCCCCCCTGTTGATACAAATAAAATTCTAATTTTTTTCTTTCTGGGAGAGCCTTGCAAATCTCAAATGGCTGGAATCAAGCTGGACTTGGTTTCACGTGGGTCTGGACTAGAGAGGTGGAGTTAAGTATAACCTGACACCAAAATCATCCCCACAATGCACTACCCCTTCCCATTCAGTAAGCCCTGAAAGGACTCAAATGGACAAGTCTCCCGCTTACAGGATTGTAAGTGAACTTGGCTGTGGACCATTAGAAAAAATCTTGGCTTCTCATCTGGGGAGCCAGCCAAGTTTGAGAAGTTGGCTCAACAAGGAAAGGCAGCAGTCCACTGCCTGGTAGAAAGCCTGGGCTGGGGACTGTTGTTCTCAAAGTAGTGGATGGAATTTCTGTAGTGGTTCCAGGCCCAATTTAACTAGCAGAAGAGTGGAATCTTATACCAATCCCTGCTGCAATGTCCATCCCTGAGCTGCTACCAGAGTCAATTTTATAGCCCTCAAAGACAATGGCAAGGATATAATTTTTCTCTCCTTTAAGCCTCATTTAAAAGAGCAAGTTAAAAACATGCAAGATCAACATACCTAATTCCAGGCAACTCTGAATCAAATGGTATTGATCACTAGTATTTTGAAAGATCACGTGAAAAACTGAAAAACCTTTACAGAAGGCTAAGAATTTTCTTTGGGAAACATTTCCAAACCACAGATTTATCCATCCTGATAACTTAGCCTCCTTCATGGAAGGCTAGTTGGCAGGCTTATCACTGCTTTGTTAATGTCATCACTTGCTGGCAACCCTTTCTCAAAGGGGCAAGATTTCAGAGTCAAAAAAGAAAAACTGGGCAAAGACTCCCAAGGTAAAGCCTCTAAGATCCTCCCACAAAGTCAAAACTGGTTTCAAAAAAAAAAAAAAAAAAAGTGCCACAAATGTGTCTTGAACAAATAAAAGTCAACTCAGCGGTGCCTGTGGCTCAATGAGTAGGGTGCCGGCCCCATATACTGAGAGTGGCAGGTTCAAACCCGGCCCCAGCCAAACTGCAACAACAACAAAAAAAATAGCAGGGTGTTGTGGCAGACGCCTGTAGTCCCAGCTGCTCAGGAGGCTGAGGCAAGAGAATCGCCTAAGCCCAAGAGCTGGAGGTTGCTGTGAGTCACGTGACATCATGGCACTCACCGAGGGCAGTAAAGTGAGACTCTGTCTCTACAAAAAATAAATAAATAAATAAAAGTCAACTCAGATGAGCCAGCTTTCTCTCCTGTGTACTGAGAACAATGTTAGATAATGAAAACGAATGGTACCAAAAGCACCCTGTGGAATTAATTAGGCACTGTTCTAGGAGACGATAGAGGCATTCCTGGGCTAAAGAGTAGCCCCCCAAATGCCTCCCCTATACATGTATGGGAACAGTGGCAGCAGGGGATGCTGTCTGCTCTTCAAACACGCTAGATTTGTATATCTGGGTTTCTGCCAGAAAACCCTTTCTTGAGGGCATCCCAGACTAACAGAAATACTAAGGGGTTATATGCAGTAGCCTACAGATGCTAAATAGCAACTCCCCCACCAAATCACTTCCAGCTTTGATGTCTTTGCCAAGGTTTTTACCCAACCTCTCAGTTTTATTTCTATCAACTTTCCGCACTGGCAGCCAGAACAAAAATCTTCACTTACAATTTGTTCATTTTCGACACTTACCAAGCATGTGTATCTTAAGTGTTGTTAAATGTTGAAGGCAAACATTATTTTGTTAGCCAAGAGGTTGCTAAACTGGCAGGAGGTCATTCAAGCTAAGGAGGTCTGTTCAAAACTTTCGGGGGGAAAAGGGGAATCTCTTGAAATGATTTCCTTTCAACTCATTGCACAGAGAACCTATCTTTGTTCAAGCATTACATCAGTCAGCAACCTTATTTCCTCCATGGGGATATAAATGCTTCATCATTCAAAGATGCACAAGGTTCTCCAGAACAATTTCTTGTAGTCTACCTGACATCTAACCCTATTATAAGGTTAGATGTCAGTCTGTACTCAATCTCAGTACAGAAAGTTCTTAGCATACAGGGAATTTCCCACCAAATACTTACTGCCTTTTATAATTTAAAGCTTGCATTTTAGAGGAAAATAGTGGTGCTTATATTATCAAGCTATTCATATTAACACTAAGGACAGAATACAGAGATCTAAAATTCTCATCATAAAAGATCTACTCGTTATTTCTAATAAATAAGAACCAGATAGAATAAAGCTAAATTTCTAAGCAACTTAAAATATTCATTTTAATCAACATGAAAATTACAACATGAAATAATGGGCACCCAGGATGAGATGAATTCACTAAGGTCCCTAACAGTTAATTTCAATTAGTTTCAATTTCTCACCATCTCTCTAGCTTATAGCCAATTGCCTGGAATACATTTCCAAAGTTGCCTAATGTGTACACTTGTTTTCAAAACTTCTCCTATCATATGGTGCCTCAAGGATCTTGAGAATACTATTATCCAAACATGGCATCAACTACAGCCACGTAAGAGGAAGAATGCTTTTGTAAGGAAATTTTAATTGAAAACCAAGTTGGATTATTTGATGAACTTTTTCCTAGTTACTTGAAAAAAGACTCTTTTGAATGTTAAAAACATCTTTAACTAGCAAACACGCATATTTAGGAAATAAACCTGGCATTTGTTATCAATGTCAACATTCTAAGCAGAAAGTATATGCACTCTGCAGCACTTATGCCATTCACTTGATTCCAGGTAAAATAGTTTTCTGAGTGAATTCCAATCTCAGAGGCGACCAAACTCATTTTATCTGAATACAGTACAATCCTTAAGAAGCAAAGAGCTCTGAGAAGCTAAAAACATTTCATACCAGAAAGTTCCAGAAGTGGAATTACACACATCTTTTCTTATCCCACAACAGGTATACTGTGACTGCCAACACATTCAGGTGCCATAAAGGACATTAACTGGAAATGGACTTGTGTGTTTCTGACCAACACATTAACCCTACACTTCCCATATACCTTCACTTTTCTGCAATTTCCCAAAGAGAAGTAAAGCAAAAATCACTTGCATAAAATACACCTGTCCCAGAAATTAATCTTTAAAATATAACCATTTCCCTCCAAAAATAATAAAAATACTATAACACATCTATGGGATTCTGTGATGTATTATATTTAGTAATAAGATACTGTTTGGGGTTACTTCCTTTGACAAAGCTTACTAGTCACTGGAGAAGCTGTTTTCTGTTTGTACTGAAGCAACAGAAAAAATATTCGTCAAATTAGTTTCACTTTCTATTATAGTTAGCCTCACTTTCCAACTCTGTTCTTACTCAGTAGCCTACATTTCTCATGCAGTTAGGCCTAGCTATTGTAGTGACATTGCAAAACAAGAACCAATGTCTCTTTTTACATTAGGACTACAGAACCTTTTCCAAATAACTTAAAAAAGTTCTTCTCTATCCCTAAATATTTGATTATTCACAGCCCATGCCTTTTTCTTAAGTTTTTTTCTACAGCAAAACTTAGGAATAGCTTCCTCCTAAAATTAAAAAATATGTATTTATACTAAATCTCAAGAAGCAGATGCATTCATGAAGGGGGGAAAATGGAATCCTTTTACCCTACACATTCACAATAATTGTTTAATATACTACAAAATTTGTCTGTAACACATTTGCTTTTGCTCTCTATGCTGCTGTAATTATCTTGTACCAGAAAAATTTTTAAGTTTCAACAAATAGATGTGTCAAATTACTAAAAAGGGTCAAATCTAATTCCCTTGCCAACCCCACAAAATCAAAAGGAGAAATTCTAGGTACCTTAAAAGCAAACTAAAAGCATCTAGACAACACAACGAGATTAGCATTCTGAGAGCAGAAACACTTTAATAATAAACAAATTTACATCAATGCCCATGTGGATAATCATTTTGAAAAGCAGAAGGCTTTCAAGAACTGTGAGCCAAATTTTCACAAAGAAAACTTTTCTCTCCCTGGAAAGCCAATATTCATTTCAATCCAAAGGATGATTCTGCAAAGGAAGCCTAACCAGTCCTTAGCCCACCAATCCTGATCAAACTCGGAGGCAGATTTTACAACTAGAGACTTGGAGGGAACAAAATGTTTTAAATAGACTGAGCCCCAAATATGAAGGATAACAGTAAATGAAAAAAGGAATTCGAATATATGTGTAAGTATGTAACAATACTTCAGGGAGAAATAAAACAAATTATTTTTAAAAACAGGAACAATTTTTAAGAGCCCTGCAATACTGGCATCCTTGATTTTATAGAAATAGCAACTCTCAATAAATATAAATTTTCTTAATGCCAACCTGCTTGGCCAACCTGCTTGGACAACCTGCAAAATCTTTGCTTGCTCTAATGAAGAGCAGGTACAACTTGCCTTTATACTGCAGTTATTAAATTCTTATACCAGAGATCAAAGTGGCATCCTGCAAACTCTAAACAGCCCCAAACAGCTGTTCCACTTATCATTTAAAAAATATTATTAAAAATCATAAAAATAACATGACATTTGTATTTCTAATCTTTCTTTAAAAAATAGGAATATATGGTAACACTGAGCCCTCACTTTCATGGAATAACCCACTGGAATGACTACCCTTTTAGAAGAGCCATATACTTTCCAGTACCCAGGTTCTCACTTCTTCCCTCTTAGGGTCTCACTCTGGTGCCCTGACTTGGCTAAAGTGCAGCAGAGCCATTATAGCTCACTGGACCTCAAACTCCTAGGCTCAAGTGACCCTCTTGCCTCAGTTTCCCAAGTAACTGGGACTATGGGTGTGTACTACCATGCCAGGCTAATTTTTCTATATATTGTATAGGCTGGGTCTCATTGAGGCTTGTCTGGAACTCCTGAACTGCAGCAATCCTCCTGCCTTGGCCTCCCAGAGTGACAGGATCACACGTGTCAGCCACCATGCCTGGCTTCTTTTTTATTCTTGACTATCTACAAGGGCACTTCAATTTTTGACCTCCATTCTATATACTTCTTACTGTTCCTATGATTTATTTGTTTCTCTGCCCCGCTCTGATTCTGATTTATTCTGTGTCTACTCTATCTTTTTCTCCAATCGCAAAACACCCATATTACTGTTTTAGCCCCCAAAGACATGAGATTAGAGCATATCTAAAAGCCACAGAACCGTCTGAGAACATGAACACCAAAACCCTAAGAAATTATTTCTAATATTATATAGTCTCATCCATCACCTTCCAGCACAGCTGTCTCAGCAATGCCAGTTTCCTTCAACAACTGTTTTTCTTTATAACTCTCCTTCTACTCAAAAATAAAGAGTCAGACCACAATAACCTATCAGTGACACTTTTATAATTCAACCTCTGGCTCTTCTACCTTTCCAACTTTTGCATTAAAATACCATGCTATTAGATCCTGTGGGTTTACAGCAGACACAGGACTTGGTTAAAGGTGATTACTGCATGTGGCTTCAGCTTCACACTACTATGCAGATATCATTTAAAACCTATTTGTTGCTAAGTAAATCTTCCGACCACTTTGCCCTGAAATAATACTACCATTTACTTTACAATGCTGTTATTTTTCACGTCCCATTTACATAAAGGCAGGGGCAGCCCACCATCAGAAAACAACAGAACGTTTCAGTTCTTTGATATAACTCCTCTCACTCACCTATAGTCCCTGAAATTTATCACCTGAGAATCTGGAATTTTAGGATTTGGAAGTCTCCTCCCGCCCCAGATTCGGTCCCACCTCACCTTAGTGATTAACAGAAGAGTTTACTACAATATTAAAGGTAATAGAACAATCTTTTTCTCTCAGACCCCAAAAAGGACTAGAACTGAACAGAAATGAAAATGAAATGGAGAGTAGGAGACGTACCGCAGATTGAAACCTCGGTTGCTCTTCCTGGAATAAGAGAGAGAAAAAAAAAATAGAAAATAAAGAAGTTATTTTTACACTTAACATTCAATAATAAGAAAGAAAATGCCGGCGGCAAAGGAAGCGGCGGGTGGGGAGTCAGCCTGGCACCCCCCTCCTTTCTCCCTCCCCACCCTTTGCCCCCACCCTCGGGCAGGATCCGGTAGCCGGGTAGGGGGGTACCGAGCGCCGCCCCTCCTTCCGGGATCCAGCACAGGCCAGAGGGGTCCTTAGGACTTCTCCTCCCCTCGGACTTAGCTCGGGCATCCAGGCACTTCCAACCCATCTCTGCTCTCCCTTACCCCCCAGGACCCGCGGGTCAGGGGAGGAGGGGGTTCCGGACCCAAGAGACAGGTCTTGGGCACAGTCTCCTTCCCCAGGATCCGGACAATGGGCTCCTAGCCGCCCCCCATCCTTGTGCCTCGAGTCCTAAGTCGGGTAGGGAGGGAGCGGGAGATCGCAGCACCTTCATCCACAGGAGAAGGTCGGGGTCCCAGAGGCCGCGTGTCTCCTCCCCACCTCCAGTCCCAAGAGGCCGCTCCGGCCAGGAGCCCAAAGGGGAACGAGCCCGGAGCGCGACAGAGGCAGTACCGCCCCGGAGGGAAGGGGAAGGAAGCGGCGGCGGCCCGGCCCCCTCCGCCGTCGCCCAGCTGAGAGCCCCGGCCGCTGTCCCCGCCTGACAACCCGCACGGGAAGGAAGAAGCCCGGGGACTCACGTCGCTCTCCACCTCGATGTCATCGTTATCGCTCATTTCCTACGGCCCAGGGAGCGGCCACTGCAGCGGCGGCGGGGAGGGGAAGGGATGGAGGGGAGGGGGAAGTCACCGACAACAACAAGCTGAGTCCCCACACACACACACACACACACACACACACTCACTCACTCGCTCTCTCACTCACACACTCACACACCACACGGGTAAGAACCACCTCCTCACTGCAGCACCGGATCAACGGCGGCACGCACGCCCGGTCGGCCCCTTGCCACGTGACCGGGCTCGTCACGCTGGGGCGGCCGGGACTTGTAGTTTTTCTCCCTCTGACTGACGGCCCATCTAGCTGCAGAAAACTACAAATCCCAAGGCCAGTGTAGTGCCCGGCTTGTTGACGCCTGCGTGTCCCGGGTAAGGGCGGTGGGGAGAGATGTGGCGTGGCGCCTCCTGGGAGTCGTAGTCCGCAGACCGCGAGTTGTCAGGAGGTTTTCATCCCGAGGCAGCAGAGGAGGCTGCTGGGAAGACAGACACGTGGAGGGAACTGGGTCTCCCGGAGCCGGGCACAGTCTGAGCTGCGGACTCCGGGCCCTGGAGACTGGGCGGAGGCTCACGGGGAGTAGCCAGCTGCCTCTCTTTGGTGCGACTGGTTTCACTTCGTCTCTTCGGTGTCTGAGTCTCTCGGCTTTGCACCTGGGGCGTAGTTCGCTCACAAGGGAATTGTGCTGCTGGGGACGTGGGGCGCGGGTCGAGATCCCCACGCGGACACTCGGGATCTGGTGGGGAGGTGCCAATGGCAGGTGTTGAGTGGTGGTGCGGGGCAGGCAGGATGACCGACCTCGTTGTGGGGCCGCTCCCTGCTGGAGAATCTTATATTCCAAGGGTGACCATCCTCGCTACTCAGCTACTCAACGTGAAGTTCATAACAGTCACAGAACCTCAACAACTGAAGTAAAGCCCCTTCTGACGTTGATTTAGGGAGTGTCCCAGTTTAGAGTACCATAATTAAGATTGCAAAAAGAATCAAAGAGGGAAACTTGTGCAGCCCTCTGTCCACTTAAAATCATACTTGTATATACCGTGATATGAGGTGTAAATACATCCATTCCATCATTTATTGAACACCTAAATATGGCACGAGGATGCCCTGATATATAAAACCAGAATGGTCCCTGCCTTCATGTTGCTTACAGCTGTGCAAGCAAACCTGCGTGTCCTAGAGTCACTTTTTGAGAGTGCACCAAGTCCCACCTGGAAGGAAAAACAACAACAGTTTTCCACCTTGAGATAAACAACCAAATTATTTTTACATCTAGTTCCCAAAGTGAAGGAAATCTTGAGCTTTTCTCATGAGTTACTGATTCTGGAATTAAAACCCTTTTATCCTTGATTTTTGAACGCCAAAATTTGTTGACACGTACCATCATCCATGCTGAAGAGACACATGTAAATATAGCAATCCTTCCCTTACATTTTTCCCTTTAATTGTCTGTTGAATTTCTTATTCAGTGATCCAGGCCTACTGAAGTCTGTGCATGTATGTAAGTGAACTTATCTTTTCCAAATCCTTTTGTGTCCTGGGGTTCCTTTCACACTAAGTTGGGTAGACAGACTTAAGCAGACCATTATAGGAGCTGATGGGCTCTGAGACACAGACAGCAGCTCTGGGTGAGTTAATTCACTGGATACTAGAAATTAAGGCTAAATGATGATTACAACAAACAGTGGTTGAGTGTCTGCTATGTGCCGAGCACTATAGGGCACCCCTGGCTATAAGTTAAAATCCCCCTGGGGGCTTTAAAAATTTCCCATCTCTAGGCTATACCAAAATCAATTAAGCCATAACCTCTGGGATTGGAAACCAGAGAGCAGTATTTTTTAAAGCCCCTCATTATAAAGTGATTATAATATGCACTCAACACAGAGAACCACTGCTATAGAGAATGCCAAAATACTTCAAACCCACTGAAGTGCACACTTTAAAAGAGTAAATTTTATGATATGTAAGTAATTATATTTCAATAAAACTGTTTTAAAGGAAAAATAATTTTTGCTCACGTGGAATCTAAAACCTGACAGGAGTAAGTTATGAACACATATAATTTTAATGAAGACAAACTATGTAAGTGTCAAATGAATTGTACAGGTAGTGAATGCTGCTTAAGAGTTCAAAGGAAGGAGATAAGAGTGCTAGGTGGGAGTAGAGGTGTCAGTGATCAGGGATGTCTTCTTAGGTTGTCAACTCTATCATGGCACAGGCTGGGTCTGCAAAGACCATGAATCCCCAGTTGGATGAAGGCCTGAGCAAGTAGGCTGAGATGAGGAGGAAAGGCTTCCCTCGTAGAAAGACTAGAGATTTTAACACATATTTTTTAGTAATTGTTAGAATATGAAGACACGTCAACCTCATTAATAAATTTAACCCAATAGACAAAACACCTCACCCAACAATTGTAGATTACCGTATATACTCAAGTATAAGCTGAGTTTCTTTTCGGCACAAAATTTGTGCCAAGTTCGGGTTTTTTGGCACAAATTTTGTGCCAAAAAATCTCAGCTTATACTCGAGCATATATGGTATGTGGTTTTTAAGCACTCATGGAACATCTATGAAAATTGACCATGTTTTAAGCTATAAAGGCAAATGTCAACAAATTTCAAAGAACTGTAATCTTTTTTTTTTTTTTTTTTGAGACAGTCTTACTATGTCACCCTTGGTAGAATGCCATGGCGTCGCAGCTCACAACAACCTCAAACTTTCAGGCTTAAGCGATTCTCTTGCCTCAGCCTCCCAAGTAGCTGGGTATATAGACACCCACTACAATGCCCAGCTTTTTGTTGTTGTTGTTGTTGTTGTTTAGTAGGACCAGGCTGTGTTCAAACCCACCAGCCCCAGTGCATGTGGCTGGTGCCCTAACCACTGTAATCTTAAAATGCTTATTCGTGGACCTAATGCAATTAAAGTAGAAATAGTGACAAAAAGATAACTACAGAATTCTTGTAAGTTTGTGATTTAAGAAACTGAAATCCTAGTGAAGGGATTTTGTGAGCAAAAGCATGTATGAAAGAAAGAATGAGGTAGACAAGAACACACATTTCCTTTAGCTTTCCTTTTAGTGCTTTTCCGGTGTGAATAACAATCTAGGACCCTACAAATACATTTTCATCTCGGGCTTGGTGCCCGTAGCTCAATGAGTAGTGCATCAGCCACATACACCAAGACTGGCGGGTTTGAGCCCAACCTGGGTGTGCCAAACAACAATGACAACTGTAACCAAAAAATAGCCGGGTGTTCTGGTGGGCACCTATAGTCCCAGCTACTCGGGAGGCTGAGGCAAGTGAATCGCTTAAGCCCAAGAGTTTGAGGTTGCTGGGAGCTGTGATGCCATAGCACTCTACCCAGAGTGACATAGTGACACTCTGTCTCAAAAAAACAAACAAACATTTTCATCTTTATACCCTTGACTGTCTTTGGTAAAGTCTTATGTGAGCTTATCAGGATTGGCCTTATTACTTTAAGCATGATCTGGTGTCCAACACATGCCAGGAAGCAGGTTAGAAATGCAGAACCTTGAGCCCCACACTCCTTTAACGTTTTGCCCAGGTAATTCATGTGCACAATAAGAATTTGAGAAGCTCTGATGGGGGAAGAAGGATGGCAAGGATGATGGGCATCGACACTAACACTCGACTAAAATCATTCTTTTCTCTACCACTAGCTACTCCTTCGTTGCCAAATCCGAAGCTCTCATCTTACGTGTTCTGATAGTGGCCTTCTACACTGTTGACCACTCCTTTTTCCTGAAGGCCAAGAACTCTTGTGCTTTCCTCCTTCCCTTGCCCATCACCATCACCATTTAAGCTCTAGGGGCTTGGTGCTTAGCACTTGCCTCTTTTCCTTCCACTGTTGGCCTGCTGGGAGCCTTCACCTTCTGATGGTTTCATGACCATCTCTGCTATGGTGACCCCAAGGCTATCTCTCTCTCTCTCTTTCTCTTTAACTTTGGATTGCTATATGCTATTTATTTCTGAACATATCTACTTGGATTATTCCATGGGCAATTCAAAACTCAAGCTGAGGATGAGGGACAAAGAGCAGGGTTTGCTGCGGCATTTGGAATATGAGCCATTCATAGAAAATTGAGTGTATTTGTATAGGTGTGTAGAGAAATGTGTAGAAAGGGCACTTATCAAAATTGTTAAAAGTATTTGTCTCTGGGAAGTGGGATTTCCAATGATTTTTTTTTTCTTTTTTTAAGTGAGCAGCATCATTCTGACCAAAACAAAAGAGCTATTAAAAGACTACCACTATCTTAGTAAGTCCATATCTTTCCTAAGCAGCAAACTTTCAAACCATAACCCTTAGGAAGACAGTCCCATCCTTTCCCCATGTCAGTTGTGCTTGCTTTCTCCTTATTTGGGGGAGGGCGTGTAACCACCGGGGTCCCTACCAGAACCAGCTGGCACACTCAAATTAGGATCATTTGGAAGTTTGGGACGTTCGTATTTATTTATTTTTGAGACATAGTCTCACTCTGTCACCTGGGCTAGAGTACAGTGGCACTGTCATAGCTCATTGCAGCCTCTAACTTCTGAGCTCAAGTGATCCTCCTGCCTCAGCCTCCAAGAGTGCTAGGATTATAGACATGAGCCACTGAGTCTGGCTGAGAGTTCTTAATAAAGAGGTTGTTCATGAATCTTTGGGAAGGATATAAAGAGACTGCAAGGGATTGCACAGTACTGTCCAGAATCTATTCCCACTCCTAGGCCTACAGAGGAGAGGGGACAGAGTGGCAATCAGAACTGGGAAGGGGTGCTGTGTGGAGAGGCCCATGCAGGGATGTCCAGTCTCTCTCTCTCTCTTTTTTTTTTTTTTTTCTGACACACCTTTGAAGAAGAAGAGTTGTCTTGGGACACATATTAAAAACATGAACACTAATGGAAATTGATGAGCAAAAAAAAAACAAGGATCGTGCATAATTTTTGCAGTATCAGACACCACAGATAAGCAAAACAGGCCTCAAATAATCTTCATGAGGCCTGCAGGCTGCAGGACGGACATGCCTGGTAGAGCTTAGGCCTGAGGCCCACAGCAGTAGGATCTGGGAGGCCAAATTCAAGGTGGGGAACTAGGGTGTTATTTATTGGCCCTCTTAAACCACAACATCCCTCCCTTACCTGCCAATTCCCCATCTGGTCAATCAGCATATTTGGAATGTTCCTGGTCATTCATGCTCTTAACTCCCACTGAAGTCCAGTCCCAGTCAAGCCTCTGCTATCTCTAACCTGGCAGCAGCCTCTTAGTGAGTTTCGCTGGCTCCAGGCTTACCCTTCTCCTGCCATTTCCCCCCTGCAGCCAGAGTGATCTATCTGGAATGAAATATGTTCACTCCATTAAACATTTCAATCCTTCCAATGACATCAGGATAAGCCTAGACTCCACAGACTGGCAGACAGGCCCTTGATGATTTGGCTCCTTTGCTGGCCTCATTTTTCAGCTCCTGCTCACTCTTCTGTCAGGCTCCAGACATGCAGAATTTCTTGACTTTCCCCCAAAGGAATTTCCATATGCTGCTCCCTCTGCCTTGAGTGTTATCTCCTCCAAAATGCTCCCACTCATCTCCAGTTTCCTCTAATTCTTTGGAGCCTACCCATCTCCTCTTCTAGGAAGTCTGCACAGATTCTCCAAAGATGGATCAGGTGCCCATCTACAGCTCCTGTAGCACCTAGCGCTTTCCTTCTCATGGGACCTACTATTCTGTTTTGTAAGTCGCTGTTTGCATGTCACTCTCCCCTGCTGGACTGATTGTAAGCCCCTCAAGAATAGGCCCTGCTGTGTCTTGGGGTGGCTTTATTCAGGGGCACAAGTCTTTGCACCAGGTGGTTTTATGTACTCCCATCTCTGCCAGATTTGCTGACTCTTCTACATGAATGCTTCCTGGAGGTCCTTGGAGCGCAATTCTTTCTCCCAGGTGTTCATGTCCATTGTCATCTAAGTGTTGACGGCCTTCTAGCTCAGATGTCCTAGGAGCCTCCGTTTGTCCACTGCACATGGCATCTCCTCTTAGGTGCCGATTAGGCATCTCAGACTTTCAAACTTACCTCTTTAAAGTAACTTGAGTTTCCCACCCCTCCCTAACCTGGTCTCCCACCAGTCTTCCATCTCCTCCAGAATGGTGCCACCATTCTCCCAGTTACCAAAACCAAAACCTGTGGGTTAAATTCTCCTTTTCCTAGCAGGGAGCCCTGTGCTCCCACCAGTAGTGGGTCCCACAGGCACCATCTCCAAAGCAGTGCACAGTTTATTTACTTTTTCCCTTCTCTGCCATCTCACCTTAGTCCAAGAGCCTGGCACAAGGGAGGCATGTCATAGAAAGTTTTTAAGGTAATGAAAACCTGGTTTTCTACTGACATACTTGCCCCTGTTCGAATCCTTTCTCTGCTCAAATGACCAGAGTGGTTGTTTACAAAGGTAAGTCTGTGTACTTAACCTTCAATCACCTTGACTTCTTCTCCTGACCAGACCCTCTAACCTCTGCTCTTACCTTTCATACCCTCATCACCACCCCTGGTCTCCCTGGTTTTCTTTCCTTCCTTCACCTCCTTGTCAGGGTCTTTGTCCCCCCATCTGGAGCTGGCTTTGGAAGTGGCCAGCTCACTCTTAGCTGCTCTGAGAGACCTCATGGTCTAAGGTAGGCAGCATTTATTACCATCCATCTTTATTTAAAGTTTGTTTGCTTATTTACTGACCATTACCCCCAGTAGACCATACATTTTATGAGGCTAGGGACCTTGTTCATTTTGTTCATTATGACCCTAGTCATGTTGCCTGGCATCTAGTGTGGTATCTGGCACATGGTAAGTACACAATATGTTATGGTCTGAATGTCTGAATATTTGTGTCCCCACCAAAGTTCATATGTTGATATTCTAAATCCTAAGCAAAGATATTAGGAGGTGGGGCATTTGGGACGGCAATTAAGTCATAAGGATGGAACCTTAATTGATGGGATTAGTGCCCTTATGAAATAGGCCTCACGAAGAACATTTGTTGCACCCCTTCTGCATGTGAGCAAGCAGCAAGAAGGTGCTATCTGTGAGAAACAGGCCCTCACCAGACACCGATCTGCTGGCTTGGACCTCCCAGCCTCCAGAAATAAACTTCTGTTGTTTATAATGTACCCAGCATATAGTATTTTGTTTATAGCAGCCTGGCTGGACTAAGGCAATAAAAATTGTGGGACTGGACTTACAATTGTTTATTTCAGTTCCATCATATCTTGTAAGCTGCATGGGTAAGTTTTTAGTCATTCCTAGAAGTACGTGGAAACACATCACGAAGATAGTTTCACCTTTGCCAGGGTGCTAAGAAGAGCTTTCCTACCTGACTTCAAGTACTAGGGTTGGTGGAAAATGAAGAGGGCCCTTTGTTTACATTCTGCTCCCACACAGTGTGGGTGGCAGGGCAGTCCAGCTCTGAATTATTTTCAAAATGTTTTCCAACAATCCTGAGGACTCAGGGATCACGGTGGAGAGATTAATGTGAAGGGCCAAATCTGTGTTTAGCCAAAGCTTTAAGTCCTTGAATTAATTTGACTCATTTATCTGAACACCAAAGCCATTTGTTCGCAGCTCTTGTAAGAAAAGCCCAGCAGAAGATGTTTTGTTAACACCAGCGTTGGTTTCCTAATACACATCGCAAGTTGACGGAAGTTATTTCATCCATTGTTTTGGCTACTGTTAGTTATATATAATAGATTTTATATGATTTAGAAGAAATTTTAATGCAATAGAATAATAATTGAATGCATTATAATATTTCCCATAGTCAAAGCCCAAATTACAAAGAACAAACAAAATTCACAGATATTTAATGGAGGTTTTGAAGTTGAATGGAACAACAATGTTTATTTAAAGTAATAATTCAATCAGAGTCTCCGTTCTGACATTAAAAGGCAAAATGGAGTCCAAGAGACAGTCTGGAAGTGTTAAAGGAAAAATTATTCAACAACACTTAATGAAATCACTGTGAGAAAGTTTATTCAGGATCACTGTGATAGGTGTAAGGATCATGGCAACAGGCCAGAGAGACTGGGCTCAACTCTGAATACAACATGGGCAGATGGGAATTTATAATCAAGGAGCAGGGTGGGGGCCAGTGGATGGAGAATTGCTAAGAGGAAATACTAGTTGTAAGAGGGATTCTAGCTAAACTGCCCTAGTGGGATTCTTGCTGAAAACAAGCCAGTACGAGGAGCTATCCCCTGAGGATGGTGGAGGATGAGAAAGGAGCCTGATCAGAAATTGAGGATGGTAAGGCATCAATGATGGGGGTTCTTGCTAAACTGCTTTAGTAGGTTTCTTTGCTAAAGCTGGATTTTATGGGGAAGTGCACAGATGAACCCAGGAGAAGGTTTAGGAGCCTTGCTAAAGTTTGGCCAAGCAAAGAAGTCACCACTGAGAAGCGTGACAGATTGTCCAGCTTTGATCCTGCTTCTTTCATATGATAGCAAGAAAAATTTGTCTGCAAACTCTAAGTTCCTTTTATTTTGGAGGAACAGCCTCCAGGGCCCTTGGTTCCTCCAAAGAGGTGTCCTTTGTTTTCTCGCTGTGACAGAACTATGGACCTTGAAAGGAATATGGCTCTCTGAAGCTTTGTGGAATTCAGACACGCACCACCAAACGTTTAATTAACAAATTGATTAATCAATTATCAATGTTATTTAAACCAATGACTTAAAACATCAGATTCGTGGGGAAGAAAAGATGGGAGGAAGAAGTGACTGCAGGGGCTAAAGTCTTTGGGGCCTCACCGGGTCAGAATGGAAACAGTTCCAGGCAAGGGGCCAGTGTTCAAGCCACTGCCACTTCCCACCCCAAGCCTTACCCTCCCACAGCACACAAGAGAGAACCTGCTCCAGCTGATAAAGAAATAGGGATATATTGAAATCATATATGCAGCAGGATTTAGTTTTAGTTTTTTTAAATTAAGGCATAATTTACACAAAGTAAAATTTAGAGTATGATTCTAGCATTTTTGACGAACAAATACAGTCATGTAAACTGGCACGAGTTTCAGCAGCCCCTAATATTCTCCCGTGCCTCTTTCCCCTCAAACCCTCCTGCCACCTCCAGCTCCTGAACACTACCATTGACTTACTTTCTATTTCCATAGTTTTGCCTATTCTGGAATGTCACAGAAGTGGCATCAGACGGAATGTAGCCTTTGGGGGGTGGCTTCTTTGCTGTGCATCTGAGATTCATGCAGGCGTTTGCGTGAATGGGCAGTTCATGCTTTGTGTCAGCGGTAGCATCCCATTGATGGATGCGCCACAGTTTGTTTATCCTTCACCTGCTGAAGGATGTTTGGGCTGCTTCCAGTTATTGACAGTTATGAATAGAACAGCTGCAAATGCTTCCCTACAGGTTTTTGTGTAAATATAAGTTTTCATTTACCTTGGATGAGTACCTAAAAGTAGGATTGCTAAGTTATACAGTAAAGGTATGTTTCGCTTTATAAGAAACTGCCCAACTGTTCCCAAAATATCAGTTCCATTAGCAATGAGTAAGTGTTGTGACAATGATTTTATCTACATATCACTTACAAGGAATAGAAAGGCAGGTAGAAAGGGATTGTCCCAGGATTGAGAAGGGCAATTTAGAAACAGTTCTAAATTGTTTAATAAATTCACCAACAGAGGCCATAAAAATCAGCTGAGAATGTTTATTGCATCTTTGGAGCAATGCTGCAAAGAATATTGTTTATTTAGAATGACAGTTAATACACACATATATCAAGTATTTACCATACCCTGGGCATTGGACTTCACGGTTTACATGAAATTTCACACTGACCTTCTTTTTATCCTTCCATCTTTCAGATAAGGGCATGAAGATCAGAGAGGGTAAGTAACATGCCAAAGGCAACCCAGCGTCTGAGAGACCTACAAGGGAATAAAATCCCCATGTGCTGAATTCTAGATACTACACCCTTATAATAGCTCCCTCTCTGCTGGCCTGCTGGCCTTTTAGCTATGACTAACTTCTAGTTATTCAGACTGTTTAGATCGTACCTCCTGCTTTTCCTTGCACCCAAAATCTAGGCTAAGAACACTGGTGGAGCCATGGCTTTCTGCCAGCCGGCCCTGAGCTTTCTGCTGCTACGCTCTCACAGAGCTTCCCTTCCAGGCTCAGTCTCAGCTATAAGTGTCCTCAAAACCACACCATATGTCTTTGGAGAATATTCTGGGAAGAAAGGCTCTTGTCAATCTAACTGAATGTGGGAAAGTCAGGTGGAATGATCATCTTTTCCAGTTAGAGGTTTGGCTGAGAGTCTGGTGCCAAGAGAGGACTTGGTTCTTGCATTGATGTGGGTCCACCCCCACCGCCACAAGGAAGCAGAGATTTGGGGAGATAAACTTGGTAAGCTTTCATCCCTGCTGGAATCCTGATTCCACCACTTAATGGCTGTGCAACATGGACATGGTGATTAACCTCTCTGTACCCAAGTGTCTCAGCCCATAAGTGATACGTACATACAAGGTGTTTTAAGAATGGATGAATAGTGATCAGAGTACAGTGCCCGACAAATAGTAAGGGCTCAATTAATGCTATCTCAACATTAATACAGCCCAGAAATGGTAAGTGCCTGACTTCTAACACCATTTCTTAGACCACAGTCAGAGTTAGGCAGCACAGTGCCTCTAACTGGGTGTTTACTTGGGACACAGAAGAAATCTGTGGCAAGTTGATTACCCTCATTATTTCATGCAGTCACTTAACTTCCCCTCTCATTTTCTTTTCAATAAGGCTTCACTTTTTCCAGCACGTCCCTCAAAGAACTGTGACTAACGGGATCATACTGGTCTATTGAAGTGAAAAAATAGGCTCAGCGTTTGTAGCTCAAGCGGCTAAGGCGCCAGCCACATATACCAGAGCTGGTGGGTTTGAATCTAGCCTGGGCCTGCCAAACAACAATGACAACTACAACCAAAAAATAGCCGGGCGTTGTGGCGGGCGCCTGTAGTCCCAGCTACTTGGGAGGCTGAGGCAAGAGAATCGCTTAAGCCCATGAGTTGGAGGTTGCTATGAGCTGTGATGCCACAGCACTCTACCCAGGGTGACAGCTTGAGGCTCTGTTCTCCACCCCCCAAATAAAAATAACAAATAAAGTGAAAAAATAAACAGAACCATCTGACTAGTCCTCCCTTCACATTGTGTCATCTCCCTCTATTCTACTTAGGCACAGTTTTATAATGAAAGATCTTTATATCTGAAAAATATTTAATGTGTTTTCCCAGAACGAGAAATTTCTTAATAATGTTAATAATACATGGTACCCAGCATGTTCTGGGCGCAGGTGCTGTGTGAAGCCCTGCATCACGCCATAGAAACCTCCCAACAGCCCCACAGAGATGAAGAAACTGAGGTTGCAGAAGGTCTAGTAACTTGCACAACGTCACTCAGTTAGTACGTGGCCGAACAAGGACCAAGTCCAAGTCTCTGACACAGAAATGTGAAATGCACATGCTCTTGACCACAGTGCTACTACCCTGAATAAAAAGAGAACCTTACAAGTGAAGGGCCCTTAGAACTAACCTTGTCACATGACCCCAAACCTCGCCTTTTGGTTGAGCCCAGCATAGTTTCTGCCTCTCTGTTAAGTTCATAAGCTTCATGCTCATTCCAGTTTGTAGACTAGTGAGTGGGAGAACCCCAGCTTATGGATTAAGACCTTTGTGGGGTTAGCCGCAGTCTGAAGTTGCCATGCACCACTTGACCAAGATGAGAGTTCAAAGGTGTCAGGGTAACAAAGGGCAGTGGCCTGTGACACAGACATTCAGGTGTCTAGAGCATTCAGGTGGTCTTTCTAGGGGCAAGTTGGGCAAATGCCACCAAAGCTGCCATGTAGCTTCCCAAATTCCAACTGTCACTTCCAATTGCCAATGTGCATTGGCATTCCACTCTGGGCGTGATTGGCAGTGCCTGGGACAGCCTGTCTTGGCTGAGGACAGCATAGCTACCTTACCCTCTTCCTTCCAATTGGGGCCAGTAGCTTATGTGACCTTAAACAAGTCTCTCAAGGATCACTAGAACTATTTAAGCTCTAACCATGTTGATTTAAATAAATAAATAGGAATTAAAATGTGTGAAGAGTTGGTCTGTATTTATAGAAATATGGTAGAAATACAGTAGAACCTGTATAAGTTGACCACTCAAGGGACTGTAACAAACTGGTCAACATATGGAGGTGGTCATCATAAGGAACTAGGCCTTCTAGACTGATGTGTACATGTGGTCCATGTCTATTTTATGAAAATTAGGTCAGCTTAAGGAGGTGGTCAATGTAGAGAGGTGGTCAGCTGTGGAGGTTCTGCTGTATTTTCTTTTAGGTCACAATATTTCCTGTCTCCCCAACCCTGTAGTGAAACTGTAAGCCTGATGCTGTGGCAATTTAAGAGAATGAAAGGAAATTTGCTTGGAAATAGAAGAAACTGACCTGGCTGGTTTGGTAACAGGATGAAAGAATAGCGCCCTTTGGATGCCAATGGCTGTTGGAATAAGTCTGCTGTTCTTGCCAGTCAGGCCGACCCTCTCTGACCAGTTGACTTACAGCAAGCAGAAACAGTCAACGTTTCTCGAAAGCCCACTCCATCCTTGACAGTGAGATGTGCTGAGATGGGAGAGATTGTTATCTACTGATAAAAGATGTGTGTGATTTAAAGTGACAAAAATGAAGACAGTTATAAAACAATACATACCTTGATATTATACTCACTTTTTTTGCAAATATACATGAATATCATAAAAACATCGGAAAGATGTGGGACACGGCAGTCACTGACACTCGGCGCCTTAACTCGAAGCCTCAGGACCTGACGGACGCTTACGGGCTGCCAAGTAACTTCCTGGAGACGGTGGGCTTGGGCCGCCCTTCACCACCTATGAGGTTGGCATGCGGACAAACCTACCTGTCCTCAGGCTGAAGGAGTCCTGCATACAGTGGCATTCCAGTGACTCTGAGTGGCTGAAAAATGAGCTGGAGTGAGACAGTCAGACTAGTACCACCTCTGTCAGGGAAAGCCTTGAAGGGGCGGCTCCCTTTCCATGGAGATGAAGGGATCTTTGAAGAATCTTTCACTGAAGAAAGGAGGCAGGGCCTTGAACAGTTTATTAACAAAATTGCTGGGCATCCACTGGCTCAGAACGAACGCTGCCTACACAAGTTCCTGCAGGAGGCAGCAATTGAGAGGAACTATGTCCCTGGGAAGGTGCCAGTAGGAGTCCCTCTCCCCACCTGCCCTCTACTTTCCTGCTGAAATGACATTGGTTTTTACACTAGGCCTCTCTCTCTTTGATCTTGAGTTGGCTGCCCATCCCTTGGCCTGGTAGACTGGCATTGTGCTCCTTGGTACCTGATGACACTATGGGGGCATTCTGCTAGGATCCTCTTCTCTGAGGAGAGGTGGGAAACCACAGGCAGATGCCCTTTGCTTGGGGTTGGGAGGTGGGGGGATTGAAATGGAAGGCAATTTGGGGGGCATTTACCCATGCCAGAAGACTAACCTTGGGGGAAGGGGGTGTTGTTCTGTGAGGGACATACTGATGCTGCAAGTCCAGGGATTTTTATTACTCTTAGGGTTAACCAGGAACACTGAACAGGGAAAAACCCTGCCTTTCCTGCCTGCATGAACTTTTTCCTTTTGGGGAAAATGGTAAAGGTCCAGAAGCTCTCCTTTTTTTTCTCAGGCCTGCTCCCAGTTTTCTTAACAGTTTCTTTTGTTCATTTCTCTCTCTCTTACTGCTTTTCATGGCAGTAATCCTTCTAGAGTCCAAGCATTGTAGTGTGTGGAGCAAGGTGTGTGGGTTTTCTGGGCCCACCCTCATGGCTGCCTCAGAGTCAGGGGAAAGCCACAGGGCAGCCAGGGGGCTCCTGGTGCCTCGCGCCTCTCGTTCTGTGGCTTCCCATGCTGGCTGCCCACTCATCAGTGGGTGAGTTAATATGGGCCAGAGGCATTCACTGCCCAAGGCCTTGCTACTTTATGGGTTAGCTTTGTAGGTGTGATGGGTGGGGGTAATCACCACTGCCAGGTAGCTCTAAGACCTGTGGGAGTTGATTATGTTCTAAGTTCCTCCCAGTGGTAGGGAAGGGCATCACCATTCTTCCATTCTCCTTCCTCCGGTACCATCCCATTCGGAGCTGCTCCTGGGCAGTAGCACAGGAACAAACCACACAGTCTCCGACATTTCACTAAGCACTTTGAACTGTTGAATGGGGCTCAGGGGCACAAGTTGTCACTGCCTTTCCCAGCTTGGTCACAGGGTTATTGAACTGCCTGCACTTGTTTTCCATACCATCCCAGCATTTTCCTCAAGAGTTGAACTAGGGATAGTGACTGGATATGAATTTCCTAAATCTTAAGAATCTGAAGCAGCTTCTTGAGGTTGGCAGCTATCCTGCGCTTCTGTCTGGGAGGAGGTAGGTTGTTTGTTGGGGCCTGATTTCTGTGGTAGGATGACAGCAAGTTAACTCTGGTGCCAGATGAAAGGCTCTTTGATTAGACTCCTTGTTACAGAAGGATTAGAATTTTCTATATGGGACCTTGGGGGAAAGGATTGCTGATTCCAACATGACCCTGATCAGCGAGATTAGGGTTGGATTTTGATATGGATTTGGAGCCGTCTCAATGTTAACGTGCCCTGAGGTAGCTCTCCAGCTGCTACCCTGTGCTCCCTTTCACACCTCGCCAACCTTGATGTTGTTGCTGCCTCCTTTTTGATTTGTATCCTCTGTTAAAGACTTTTTACAAAAAAAGGTTCCTTCTTTTATTGTGCACAAGTGCTGAGAGTCTGAGGCCCCATTTCTGCTGGTGTATATCCTGACTCGAGGCTTTTTTCAGCAAACTGTTCATTCTGTCAGACAATGTCACACTCAACTCTGTTCATATTAAACCATATTAAACCACTGTGAAGCAAAAAACAAAACAAAACAAAACAAAACAAAACAATCTGGAAGAATATTTACAAGCTGTGAATGGAACTGGGATTACAGAGAGAAAAAGAGGATTTCCATTTTCTATTTTGTCTACTTTTATATTATTTGAATTTTTCCTAAAGAGAATACATTATATTTTACATCAATATTTTTAGTGAATTTTGACCAGTGTGGACAGTCATGTAACCACCACCACAGTCAAGACACAGAACATTTCCATAAGCCCCTAAAGTCCCCTTCTGCCTCTTTGCACTCAATCTCCTGCCCCTAGTCCCAGCCCCAGGTGACCCCTGGTCTGATTTAGGTGCCTATTCTTCAGCTTTGTTTATAATGTCATGTAAAATTGGAATCACGCAACAAGCGTGTAGCTTTTTGGGTCTGGCTTCTGTCAGTGGATTCACCCATCTTGTTGTTTGAAGTAGTTTCTTTCTTTTTATTACTGAGTGGTGTTCCAATGTTATCTTCACATATCCATTCACCAATGCGGCTTGTTTTTTGTCTTTGTTACAAATAAAGTTGCTATAAATATTTGTGCAGGAGTTTTGTGTTTTCTCTTGGTTCAATACCTAGAAATGAGATTGTTATAAAAGACTGCCAAACTTTTCCAAAGTGCCCATATTATTTGCATTCCTACCATGGGTATCCCAGTTAGGGTACTGGTGATTCTTTTGAATTTGAATTATTCTAGAAAGAGTGTCATCTCATTATGTTTTTAATTTGTATTTCCATAATGACTGGTGGCGTTGAACATTTTTTCATGTGCTTATTGGCCATCTGTATATCATTTTGGGGGACATCTTCAAATCTATTATGCATTAAAAAAGCTGGATTGGGACTCGGTGCCCATAGCACAGTGGTTATGGTGCCAGCCACGTGCGCCGAGGCTGGCGGGTTCGAACCCGGCCCGGGCCAGCTCAACAATAAGAACTGCAACAAAAATAGCCAGGCATTGTGGTGGGTGGCTATTGTCCCGTTACTTGGGAGGCTGAGGCAAGAGAATCACTTAAGCCCAAGAGTTTGAGGTTGCTGTGATCTGTGACACCACATCACTCTACCGAGGGCGAAATAGTGAGACTATCTCAAAAAAAAAAAAAAAAAAAGCTGGGTTGATTAAGTGGGTGGCTTAGGCCTGTAATCTCAGCACTCTGGGAGGCTGAGGCAGGTGGATTACCATGAGCTCACAGGTTTGAGACCAGCCTGAGCAAGAGTGAGACCCCAGCTCTAAAAATAGCCAGGAGTTGTGAGTGCCTGTAGTCCTGGCTACTCTGGGGGCTGAGGCAAGAGAATTGCATGAGCCCAAGACTTCAAGGTTGTTGTGAGCTATGATGCCCTGGCACTCTACCGAGGTGTCAAACTCTGTTTTTTGAAACTCTGTCTCAAAAACAAATAAACAAACAAAAAACCCCCTGGATTATCTTTCTATTATTGAATTGAGAATTCTTAATATGCTCTGGATAAAAAATGTTTATCATAGTTGTGGTTCTTTTTTTAATTTTATCTTATTTTTGACACTAAGGCTTGCTCTGTTGCTCCAGGCTAAAGTGTCTATAGCACCAGCCTTGCTCATGCTAGGTTCAAGCAATCCTTCTGGGAATATAGGACTATAGGTGCCCACCAGGACACCCATCTAATTTTTCTGTTTTTAATAGAGATGAGGTCTTGCACTCCTGAGCTCAAGCATTCCTCCCACCTTGGCCTCCCAGTGTGCTAGGGTTATAGGCACAAACCACTACACCCAGCCTATCATAGATGTGTTATTGCTAATATTTTATTCTAGTTTGTGACTTTTCATTTTCTGAGCAACATCTTTGGAACAGCAAAATTTTAAATTTTGATGA
Source organism: Loris lydekkerianus (assembly GCA_963574355.1). NCBI lineage: Eukaryota > Metazoa > Chordata > Mammalia > Primates > Lorisidae > Loris > Loris lydekkerianus. Next base: position 41,681 of record CAUYPK010120564.1, read on the forward strand.
AGTGTATTTATTTTTCTTGAGCGGTTTGTCCTTTTTAAGAAATCTTTGCCTAATACAAGATGACAAAGATTTTTCTTACTCTTTCTTTTAGAACTTTATAGTTTGTGCTCTGATATTTAGGTCTATAATTCAAGTTATTTTTTAACAGCTTTATTGAAATATACAGTGGAGCCTCTATAAGTTGACCACCCAAGGGATTGTAACAATTGGTCAACATATGGAGGTGGTCAACATTAGGAACTAGGCCTACTGTACTGAAACGTGCATGTGGCGTATGTCTAGTCTATGAAAATTAGGTCAACTTCAGAAGGTGGTCAATATAAGGAGATGGTCAACTAAGGAGGCTCTACTATAATTCACATTCCACACACTGAATCCATTTAAAATGTGCAATTCTATGTTTTTACAGAGTTGTGCCATCACTGTGATTTAATTTTGAATATTTTTTGTGAACCCACAAAGAAATTCCACAACTATTAGTAGTGACTTTACATTTCTCCTCCCACTCCTTGGGAGTAGAATTAGGCAATCACGAATCTACTTTCCCATCTCCACAGATTTGTCTGTGAATGGATTTTTTTATTTGGTGCAAGGTAAGAATCAAAGGTAGGAATCATGTATATCTGATTGCTGTTGTGAAACTATCCTTTCTTCATTGAAAAAAGTTTTTAGAGCTTCAATAAGATACTATCACCCTGGTGTCTTTGTCTATAATCATTTGACTTCTATGTGTGGGTCTATTTCTGAACTCTATATTATGTTCCATTGATCTGTTTACAGTATGTCAAAACTGCCCTGTCTTAATTACTACAAATTCATAAGAGATTTGAAATGTGGTAATGTGAGTACTCCAACTTTGTTCTTTTTCAGAATAACTTTGCCTATCCTAGGATTTTTCTATTTCCACACAAATTTTAAAATCAGCTTGTCAATTTCTAAAAAAAAAAACAAGCCTGCCAGGAGTTTGATTTGGAATTGCTTTGAATCTTTAGATCAGAGAGAACTGACTTTTTTTTGAGACAGAGTCTAACTCTATTGCCCTTGGTAGAGTGCTGTGGCATCACAGCTCACAGCAACCTCCAACTCCTGGGCTCAGGCGATTCTCTTGCCTCAGCCTCCCAAGTAGCTGGGACCACAACGCCCAGCTATTTTTTTGTTGCAGTTTGGCCGGGGCTGGGTTTGAACCGGCCACTCTCGGCATATGGGCCTGGCGCCCTACCCACTGAGCTGACATTTTAACAACATTAAGTCATCTGACTCATGAACATGGTGTATCTCCCCACTTATTTAGAGTTTTTTTAATTTTTCTCACTAATATTTTATAATTTTCAGCATAAGATCTTGAATATATTTTATTAGGTTTATCCTCAACAATTTCATGTTTTTTAATGCTAAGATAAATGTTATTTTTTCAATTTATATTTCTATTGTATGTTGCTTGTATCTTGAGATACTGTTTTTCTGAATATTGACCTTGTATCCTGCAACTTTACTAAACTCACTTATTAGTTATACTCATGGTTTTGTATATTCTTTGAGATTTTCTTTATAAGTGATAATATTTTTATTTCCTTTTTTTCCAAATTATATGTCTTTCATTTTTTTCTTTTGCCTTATGACACTGGCAAGGAACACCAGTTCAGATGTTGTATAGAAGAGATGAGAACAGACATTTTGCCATGTTCCCAATTTTAGAGAAAATATTTGTGTTTTCCCCATTAAGTATGATGTCCTTTATCAGTTTGAGAAAGTTCCCTTCTATTCCTAGTTACCTGAGTGTTTTAGTCATAAAACGTGTTAGATTTCAGCAACTTTGTAGTCACCTGTTTGGCTGCTTATCCTCCCAGTTCTGGTGTCTGCCTTTTAGCCATGTGCCCTCTGGGTGCCACATTGTTTCCTGGTTCACAGAAGCTAGTCCAACAAATATCTCCTGTCTCTTGTGAGGACAAATTCCAGCTCTGCTAAAACTCACACTCTGCAACCTCCAGAAACCACTCGTTGTCTTCTATTACGGTTAGTGCAAAGACACACACCTAGTCCACCTGCTGGGCAATGCAGGGGGACAGCTCCATGCCCTTCCCACTTAGGTCTTTGGCTCCACAGAGAAACACTCTGTGATGATTCATTCAAATGAGGTTCTTATACTCAAAGAAGGGTCTTGTAAAAAATCTGCCCATTGCAGTTTCACAACATGGTAATAACCACATCATGAACATGCCATTTATACAGTATGAGTTGATACATTTGTGGTTCGAAGAAAGTCACTGTCTCCTACCAAGCAAGGTGGTAGAATCACATCTGGAGGGCGCATGGAGGGTAGGCTTCAGAGTAACTTTGTGAGCAGGTGAAGGCTTGAAATACCTTCAAACTATTCTCTCAACTAAGCAGTTTAAGATTTAAAAAATAATTGCATAAATTTCTTCCCAATGATTAATGGTTTTAAAAATTGCATCCATCCTCAACTTGACATAGGGATACAGGTATCTGTATTTATATTATTGTATAAATAATTTAAGCTCCTTTGGTTAATAATAATTTTTTAAATAATTACTCAAGGGGGTAATTCACATTGGACCGGGCTATTTGAGGGTGAATTTTGTGTAGACTTTTCTAAGGTCAGGTTCTAGAACAGGTGGGGGCTCAGCCCTATGATTTTGTTCTGTGATGCTGACATTATAAGTCTTTGAGCCTCTGTTATGGGAGATCATCAGAAAATTTCTAAGGGGGCCTGACACCTCCTAACACTACCGAGAAATGATTTTTCCTTCTTGTCAGAGGCAGACAAGATGAACGGACTTGTAACTATATATTTAGTTTACAAACATTTTCCATAGTGTTCACCTTTTGGTGAGTGTTGTGCCTCCAGCCTCCTCCAGCCCTCAGATGTGGCTCTCTCAGTAATCCCATAATGCTGAGGCACAGGTGGTGGACAAGCAGAGAGAAACTGAGTGTTGCACCTAACATCTCCCTGCTGGTGAGTAGCAGAGTCAGGAACTGAGCCCAGGCAGCTGGGCTTCAGAGTCTGTGTTCTTTAACATCATGTTAGGGTGCTCATTTATTACAATTTAGCAGAGAACTCTGAGATCCAGATGCCCTTTGCAGAAGATAGGCTGATAATTGCAATAAGGGAGGGGAATGATACCTACAGATTTCCTGTTGAGTAGCTGTTTGTTTAGAAATCATACTTGCTTTTTATTTTGGAATAGAGATGCACACCCTCTCCTGTCTCAAGGTGGTGTGAGAGTTGTGATGGGATATCACCATGGGGCAACAATTTCTGCTCTGAGGAAAGTGGAAGCATCTCCCCTCCTTGTTGAGAGAGGCCCTACCACAGGTATGTGGTGCTCCCTTTGTCCTTCAACCCCAGTTCCAGTGAGCTGCCAGTTTGGGGCCGTTGACCATTCAGATAATGGAAGAATCTCACTCTGCCAGGCAAGTGGCTCATGCCTGTAATCCTAGCACTCTGGGAGGCAGGTGGGTTGCTTGAGGTCAGGAGACCAGCCTGAGCAAGAGTGAGACCCCATTTCTAAGAAGCAGAAAAACTAGCTGGGTGTGTGGCAGGTGCCTGTAGTCCTAGCTACTTGGGAGGCAGAGGCAGAGGATTGCTCAAGCCCAAGAGTTGGAGGTTGCTGTGAGCCACCATGATGCCGTCCTCTACTCAGGAGGCTGAAACTACAGGATCTCTTGAGCCCAAGAGTTTGGGTTTGCTGTGACCTATGACACCTCAGCAGTCTACCCAGGGTGCCAGAGTAAAACTCTGTCTCAAAACCAACCAACCAACCAACCAAACAAACAAACAAATCCCCCAAACCCCAAAATTTCATTCTCCCAGGATAGCAACAGTGTGGATATTACTTGATGCCTCATTTAATAGGAAATCAAGAGAAAATAAAATCCTTTTGGTTAGTTTTTGTCTTAAAGCTCTCAAGTGCCTACCTTACTGTTTTAGTTAAAGAAGAATGAAAATATTGCCTGGGAAAGCACCCCTAATTTTACCAGTCCTTTAAAAATCCTTTCTCATTTATAGTCAGCACATGTATAGAAACTTAGGAGAAAATTTTGGTTTTGATATTTCCAGGTTGCAGGATCTGAATGGATTATACATAGGACACTGTTTTAAGCATGCAGAATCATCGTCTTTGCCCTCATATCACATCTTGCTATAGAAATAACCTGTCTGTCTTAAGTAGATTACTGATGATACCATTTTTATTAAGGTTTTTCTGTAGCTACACAATTATCTCCATTTGCTCTCCTTGCCATGATTCAGAGGAGAGTTTTTAGGGCATTTGAGTTGGGGTTTTACTAGTGAGTTTGAAGCAGAGTTTTAAGTGCATTTGATCAAAATGAAAGTAGAAGAAAGGAATGAGCTCGGGAAAGTTTTGCTTGGTTGCCACATAAAATGGGATGAGGTGCATGGTGAGTGGCATCTTGTTTATTTCCAGTGTCCGCTCTGCAAACCATCCCATAAGCAGCAGAAGCCTGGCGTCCTCTTGGCATCAGCAAAGATGGCTGAAGAAGCATCCCTAGGTGCTTATGCCCCAGCCTCCAGTCTTCTTGGGAGGAGATGTACTCAGAAGGGGCTTTCTATGAGGAGCAGAGGGTGATACTGGCCCTTTTGGAGGGCAGCCAATATAGGGAAAGATTTTTCTCAGTGATCATGGCTGAGAAAGCGAAGGAGGGAATTAAATTCTCCATGTTGTAGAATTATATTTGGCTCCTTTTTAAAGATACTTGTATTGGCTCGGCACCTGTACCACAGTGGTTACGGCACCAGACACATACACTGGTGGGTTTGAACCCGGCACCAGACACATACAAACCCGGGTGGGTTTGAACCCGGCCTGGGTCAGCTAAACAACAATGACAGCTGTAACAAAAATAAAAGCTGGGTGTTGTGGCAGGCGCCTGTAGTCCCAGCTACTTGGGAGGCTGAGGCAAGAGAATCACTTAAGCCCAAGAGTTTGAGGTTGCTGTAAGCTGTGATGCCACGGCATTCTACCCAGGGCAACAGAGTGAGACTCTGTCTCAAAAAAAAAAAAAAAAAAAAAAAATATACTTGTATTTTCCTGGCTCTGGGGGTCTATATTTTTGAGTTGGCGTGTTACTCTTTTGCCCAGGCTAGAGTGAGGTGGTATCATAGCTCAACGAAACCACAAACACCGGGGCACAAGAAATCTTCC
>CAUYPK010120567.1:0-18700 GCA_963574355.1 Loris lydekkerianus
TGATCAAACTAAAAAGCTTCTGCACAGCCAAGAACACAGTAAGTAAAGCAAGCAAACAGCCTTCAGAATGGGAGAAGATATTTTCAGGTTATGTCTCTGACAAAGGTTTAATAACCAGAATCCACAGAGAACTTAAACGCATTAGCAAGAAAAAAACAAGGGATCCCATCGCAGGCTGTGCAAGGGATTTGAAAAGAAACTTCTCTGAAGAAGACAGGCACGTGGCCCTCAGACATATAAAAAAATGCTCATCATCTTTAATCATCAGAGAAATGAAAATCAAAACTACTTTGAGATATCATCTAACTTTAGTGAGACTAGCCTGCATCACAAAAATCCCAAGACCAGAGATGTTGGCATGAATGTGGAGAAAAGGGAACACTTTTGCACTGCTGGTGGGAATGCAAATTAATACATTCCTTTTGGAAAGATATATGAAGAACACTTAGAGATCTAAAAATAGATCTGCCATTCAATTCTGTAATTCCTCTACTGGGCATGTACCCAGAAGACCAAAAATTACATGATAACAAAGATATTTGTACCAGAATATTTATTGTAGTTCTATTCATAATTGCTAAGTCATGGAAAAACCCAAGTGCCCATCGATCCACGAATGGATTAATAAATTGTGGTATATGTACACCATGGAATATTATGCAGCTGTAAAGAGAGATGGAGATTTACCTATTTCATGTTTACATGGATGGAGCTGGAACATATTCTTAGTAAAGTATCTCAAGAATGGAAGAAAAAGTACCCAATGTACTCACCCCTACTATGAAACTAATTTGTGGCTTTCCATGAAAGCTATAACCCAGTTACAACCTAAGAATAGGGGGAAAGGGGAAAGGGAGGGGAGGGAGGTAGGAGGGGAGTACAGGGAGGGGGGTTGGTGGGATTACACCTGCAGTGCATCTTACAAGGGTATGTGTGAAACTTAGTAAATGTGGAATGTAAATGTCTTAGCACAATAACTAAGAAAATGCCAGGAAGGCAATGTTAACCAGTGTGATGAAAATGTGTCAAACGATCTGTGAAGCTAGTGTATGATGCCCCATGATCATATCAATGTACACACCTATGATTTAATAAAAAAAAAAAAAATAATAGGGATTCTTTGCTCCCCAGAATGTTCTTGTTTGGTTTATGAAAGATCAGGTGGCTGTAAGATATTAGTTTCATCTTATGGTTTTCTATTTGATTTCAGATCTCTATTTTTGTGCCAATACCATGCTGTTTTGATCACTATGGCCTTGTAATACAGCCTAAAGTCTGGTAGGCTAATACCCCCTGTCTTGTGTTTATTACTAAGAATGATCTTTGTTATACAGGGTTTTTTCTGGTTCCACACAAAATGAAGAATTATTTTTTCTAAATCTTGAAAGTATGATGTTTGTATTTTAATGGGGATTGCATTGAATCTGTAGATTACTTTGGGAAGTATAGACATTTTCACAATGTTGGTTCTTCCTAGCCATGAGCATGGTATGTTCTTCCATTTGTTAATATCTTCTGCTATTTCTTTTCTTATGGTTTTATAGTGTTCTGTACAGAGGTCCTTTACTTCTTTTGTTAGGTATATTCCTAGGTATTTCATTTTCTTTGAAGCTACTGAAAAGGGAATTGTGTCCTTGATTAGCTTCTCATCTTGGCTGTTACTGGCATATACAAAAGCTACTGATTTGTGGACTGTGTTTTTTATCACTTCCAGGAGTTTTGTGGTTGAGTCTTTGGGGTTCTCTAAGTGTAAGATCATATTGTCAGCAAAGAAGGAGAGTTTACCTTTCTCTGACCCCATTTGGATGCCCTTTATTACCTTCTCTTGCCAGATTATATTGGCTAGAGCTTCCAGCAGTATGTTAAATAGTAGTGGTGATTGAGGACAACCTTGTCATGTTCTAGTTCTGAGTGGAAAAGCTTTCAGTTTTACTCCATTTAGTATTATAATATTAGATGTGGGTTTGTCATAGATGAATTCAATCAGTTTAAGAAATGTGCTGCTAATTAGAAAAGGATGTTGAATTTCATAAAATGCTTTTTTTGCATCTATTGACAGATCATATGGTATTTGTTTTTGCTTCTGTTGTTATGGTGGATAATGTTTATGGACTTGTGTATGTTAAATCAACCTTGCATCTCTGGGATGAAACCTACTTGATTGTGATGCATGACTTTTTAAATGATAATCTGTAATATATTGGCTAGGATTTTATTGAGAATTTTTGCATCTATATTCATTAGTGAAATTGGTCTGTAGATCTCCTTTTTAGTTGGATCTTTTCTTGATTTTGGTATTAGGGTGATGTTTGCTTCATAGAATGTGTTGGAGAAGATTCCTTCTCAAATTTTTGGAATAATTTCTACAGTATGAGTATAAGCTCTTCTTTGAAGGTTTGAAAGAATTCTGGCCATCTGGACCAGCACATTTTTTTGGTTGGGAGATTTTTTAGTTTCTTTAATCTCAGCACTTGAAATTGGTATGTTCAGGAGATCTATTTCTTCTTGGTTAAGTCTGAGGAGAGGATGTGATTCTAGGTATTGATCCATTTCCTCCACAATGTCAAATTCTGGGCACATTCTGAGGTTCTTGTAGTATTCAGAAGTAATCTCTTATATACCTGTAGCATCTGTTGTTATTTCCCCTTAATTGAGGTTACTAGAGATTTTTACTTTTCTATTTCTAGTTAGTTTGGCCAAAGGTTTATCTATTTTATTTACTTTTTTAAAAAAACAACTTTTTTTGTTAATTTTTCTGAATAATTTTTTTTTTGTTTTCAATTTTATTAATCTCTGATTTAATTTGGTTATTTCTTTTCTTCTGTTGTGTTTTGGGTTAGATTGCTCTTCTTTTCCCAGTTCTATAGGATGGTTTGTGAGTATGATAATGTGTTCATTTTCTGTTTTCCAAAGGTAGATATCTAGCACAATAAATTTTCACTATGGACTGCTTTTGCTATATCCCATAGATTTTGGTAACTTGTGTCTTCATTGTTGTTATGTTGAGGAAATTAAGAATTTCCTCTTTTACCTCTTCCTGAGCCAAACTGTCATTCAGTATAAGGTTGTTTAGTTGCTAAGACTTTGTGCGGGGATGAACATATTTTTTTAAATTAAATCATAGCTGCGTACATTGATATGATCATGGGGCATCATACACTAGCTTCACAGATGATTTGACACATTTTCATCACAATAGTTAACATAGCCTTCCTGGCATTTTCCCAGTTACCGTGCCAAGACATTTACATTCCACATTTACTAAGTTTCACATATACCCTTGTTAGATGCCCCACAGTGCCCTTTTTAATATACTGTATTTTTTACGATGGCACAGTTGTAAAACTGAGTGTTAAACATTTTCGAATTTTAAACAGATTATTTCTTTGCCTTTATAGAAAATGAAGCCCTCAAGATGTAAATTAAGAAATTGACCTTTTCTTAAAGGCTATTTCGGGTTAGACATTATAAAAAAGATCTCTATTTTCTGTTCAATTGTTTGTCCATAGTTTAGAGAAAAATGGCAATACGCATTCGAGACTGTGCCCTAGGTTGTCTGAGGTAGTAGGAAACAGTCTACAGTTAACGTGGGTAAGTACTGAAGTTGAAACTGGAATTGAAAATTCTTGGTGATTTCTTTTGAAGAAATAAATATTTTGAATCCTATCCTGAAAAGCCAGGTTTTTTGTTTGTAAAGATGAAAAGCTGTGTGCTCCTATCCAACAAGTTTTTTGAAGTTTGACTTCTTTAAACCTCACAATCTTAATATAAGTGTGATTTTTTTAAAAAGAAATTCACTAATTTTTTTTTTTAGATAGGGTCTTGCTATGTTTCCCAGGCTAGTCTTGAATCCCTAGCCTCAAACGCTTCCATCTAGGCCTCCCAAAGTGCTGGGATTAAAGGTGTGAGGCATGACTGGCTCGGCCACTTAAAATACTACATTAATTAGTGAAGGACAATCCTTATCTAGTGGGTAGAACAATCAGTTGTAGTTTGATGCCAACAGAAATTTTGGCTTTTGATAATAGTTTAAACAAGTTATAGCCTTTTGAGAAAATATATGGAGAAAGGAACTCTTTTTTTTTTAAGTTAATTTTCTGGAAGAAAAAAGAAATAAGGGGTTTCTACATAGAAAGGAGGTGGGGAAGGGAGTCAGGGAAAGAGATTCCTTGCTAAAGAGTTGGGAGACCCCTGCCCTGCAATGGTGTTGGGATTATGGGTGGGGGTGGGGAGACTCACTGCAAACTTGGCCAGCACATAGGCTCCAGCTCCCACTCCAATGCCAATCACGTACTTGAACCTGGTACAGAGCAGGCTGGTCACTTTCTAGGGCTGAGGGTGCCGTTTTCCATAAACACCATTGGGAGCCGGCCCCACCCACAGCCTGAAGCCCTCAGCTAGAGCCAGGTGACTCTACAGTGGTAATGGGTACCCCTTGTCCCCCTAGCACAGGGGCAGGGGCTAGGTGAGGACTCACCCAAAATGCTGCACCACGCTGGGAAGCATGGCAGCCAGTTGCTCCATGGAGGGGAACTGGTACCTGCAGGCAGAGCAGGAGGTCAGAGTCCAGGAGCAACCTGGGGTGCAAAGCTGGAGAGAGATGGAAGGGGCTCTGGGGTACTCACCCCTGAGGAAACTGTGACGCCCCCACCTGCTGTCCAGGAGCATCCACATGGCACACCACGAAGTGCTTGGTGATCTCCTGCATGTCCTCAAAGTTGAAGAAGGTGTTGAAGCACAGCTTGTCTGCAAAGACACACCTCAGCTGTGGCTGAGCAGAGCGGTAGGGTGATTGGGAGGGAGGCCAGTGGGTCCTGAAGGGGTGGGTGAGGCAGCGGTGATCAGCCTTAGGGCCCAGTGAGGAAACAGGGGCCTGGATGGCCACAGCTACAGAGCTGAGTGGGAGGGGAATCTACAGGGTCCTGTGGAAAGGGGGAGAAGCTGCACTGCTCTGGCAGACTGGAGGCAGGGGAGGCTGGATGACGCTGGGCTGCACTTACGGTTGAGGCCCACATCATGGTAGGTGAGGATGGCTGGGCGGTTCCCCTTGGGGGAGCCCCGGATCACCACATGCAGAAGGCCATAAGGTGTCTCAATGTCATGTTCCTGGTGGGGAGAGACGGCGCTGCACAATCTGGGCAGCCTGGGCCCCCCTTACGGTGTCCCATCTCATCACTCCAGTCAAGCGTCAGAGAGGACAGGCCACACGGAACAGCTCTTCTCTGGTCCTCTCTGCAACCTGGGCAGCAGGTTGTGCCACCATTGCCCAGCCCAATGCCCAGTCCCCCCACACTCTGCCATCCAGGGTCCAGCAAGGAGAGTTTTCTCCATCTTACACCAGTCCCCACCCCCAGTTGAGATCCTTCCCCACTCAGAACCTGCAGGGGCTTCCTGCCCCTGAAGGAGAATGACCTCAACAGCTTTGCCCAGAATCCTCAGCCAACACTACCAGGGCAGCCAAGCCCAGCCTCCATCTCCTACACCTGTCTCTGGGTCCCACCTTAGGCTCACGCCATGCCTTCCACCCTGAATGCTCATCCCTGTGATCCAACTATCCCAAGGTCACCCTTTAGGCAGGGCCAGGCTAGACCCTATCTCTTCCTCAAATGCCTTCGGTAGTGCCTGTTCTGGGACCCCCCCAAGTTCATGCCCTGGGTTTTTCTGTTTAGGGTCATTAGGAGGACCTGCTCTGCCACTTACTGTCTGACTCTGAGCAAAGCCTGTCACTACTCAGCCTCTTCATCCTGAGCCATCTCATAGGGATTTTGTGAGAACTAAATAAATTGATGGCTGAGGAGTGTTAAGCACTTGGAGGTGGCCCCAGAAAGGGGGCTGTTGTTCTTGAGCACCCCTGAGCCTGGGGGAGATGGTCTGCTGGCTGGTTCCTTTGCAAACTGGTCATTCTTGGCCACTCACTTTGGCAAACACCAAGAGGCTCTGAATAAACAGCCCTGCTGTGCACCATGGGAAGCACTGGGCACCACAGGGGGGTAGCCCAGTGAGTTGCAGCTGGGGTCAGGACGGGAAGGAAACATCAGGTGTCTGAGAACCTACTGTGTGCCAAGCCTCCTGCGTGTCATCCAAGAGAGAAGGTACCTTATTCTTTGTTTTGTAGACAGGGACACTTAGGTTCAGAAAGGACCTAAGTTCCTGCCTCCAGCAGGAAAGGGGAAACTCAGGTGGCAGGAGACAGCTTCCAGGGACTGGCCTTACTGGGTCTGGTCACCAAGGACCACTGTCTAGACTTTTGTCTCCAGTGGGGAGTAACAAGGTGCTGCCAACCTGGTGGCCAAAGGCCACACCCTGGGAGCCACACTTCTGCTTTGAGGACTGTTTATTTTCCTGTTGTCCTCTAGGTGGGCCTAGAGCCACCCACAGCCTCCTATGACTCAGGCCTGTTCTCCTTCAGGAAGTCAAGGGACACTCCTATTCACTTGACCACAGATCAGACACTTCTGGTATCTTTTTATTTACTCCTCACATGGACCCAAGCCATAGAGAAGGAGACTGAGGTCAGGAAAGGAGAAATGTCTTGCCCAAGGTCAAGCCCAGAAGGGGCAAGACTGTGCACTAAAGGCTGCATGTTCTTAGAAGATCACTATCCACCCAAGGGGACTCCTGACCCGTTCTCTCAGCTCTGGAAGGAGGGGTGCAGGTGCAGAGGAACTGCAATGTGCGTCAAGGGCAGTTCTCAAATGGGGTCAGCCTCACCCTACTGGCAGAAGTCAGAGCCCAGGGCACCAGGTGAGAAACCCAGAACTCCACTACCAAGGGTGCCAGTGAAGAATGCCTGCCCTACATTACCGAGGAGGCGCCCTCTGTCCCCTCCCAGCCACGGTGTGGCCGCCTCCGTCTCCATCCCCAGACCGCATCCAGGGCGAGCCCTGCTAAGCCCAGGTTGCCTGTCCCACGCAGCCCGGTGACCTTGGCTGAACCTTCCTGCCAACTGCTCTTCCAACTTGGGTCGGCGAGGACCTTCAACTCAGTTTAGCCTGATAGAAGCCCCAGGTCCCTAATCCCCGGGTGCTGCGCAATGGGGGGAACACCAAGGACTGAAGCGTTCTGAGGCCCCCAAGGCCCAAGGCCGAGGACTCCCATTGGCTCCCGGTGACGTCATCCGGCCCCGCCTCCAGGTGGGCGCCCACGGGAGGCACTGCGGCTGCAGGGGAGGGGGCCCTGACGTCCCCTCTCAGCCCATCCGACTCCCCTCGCCTGTGACCTTGAGCACTGCCGGGTGTGTGTGTGGGGGCGATCTTCAAGCTGGGCTTTGGAGCCTGTGTGAGGGGTGTGGGGATGGGTGTGATTCCTTCTGTCAACCCCATCAATAGTTGGGGGCATGTCGACTCTATGCAGGGCGACCTCAAGGTCTCAAGACCTGGCAGTGCAGGCGTGTGGGCCTGGGAGTGAGGCAAGTCTGCCCTTATTTCTCCTCGAGGTTTGGGAACCGGCTGCCCCAGGGGTGGGAGGAGGTGCCCTGGGGCCTCTGGGGTGCTCCTGGCTCTAGCACTGCCTTCCACCACCTACAAAATTAGGCATGCGGGGACCCCCCTCCACATTGCCTCCCCTGCAGAGACCCTTGCCTGAAGGCTATCATGACTGCTGAGACCCGAGCTGGCAGCTGGCACGACTGACCCCTGGGGACTGTGCAGGAAACTCCTAAGGAAGAGGCTGTCTGTCCTTCTGACTGTCCTCTGGTAAACCCATCCAAACAACCAGAATGACTGCCCACATGCTCAGGACGGCAGACCCAGCACACACAGACTCGGAGACACAGGCTTGGGCGCTCACGGAGGGCACCCTCATCCTTAGCTGATGGTCCCTGAGGCAGACACCAGCCAAGCACCTGGGCAGAGGGCACACGGTCAGGCGGGACATACACACATTGGCACACGGGTCCACGCAGGCAATACAGACAAGTCAGTGCATTCCACTTACTTCAGGGGTTCAACCCTCCCTGTCACCTCCCACCACCCGTCACCCAGCCTGGTAGCAGCTGACCCCAACCACTCCTGCAAACCAGGGTGACCAGGAAGACTCTGGCCTTGCCTCAGTGACCCACCCCCCGCCAAGGTGAGGCATAGCTGCCCCCAGCCATGGGCTGAGGGATGCGATTCCTCCCTGCAATGGGGTCACAAGGATGCGCAGTTCTCCCTTCCTGCCTGGCTGCTCCCGGAGCCCTCACTCACCCCATCCCAGCACTCCGGCATCTTGCCGAGGGAGGGAACCCGCCTCGACCAGGAAAGGCAAACAAAGGCCTGAGTCACTCGGGTCCAGACGGAGGGGGCAGCTCGAGTGGGAGACAGATGACTGTGTGACGGAGCACTGCTCCTGGGCCATTTATAAGCGGATCCCAGTCCAACGGAGGCAGACCCCTCCTCCCCGCAGGGTTTCTGAGCAGCCACTTGCTCGCCCTGAGCCCCGGCTCGCAGATTGGCTGCTGGGAGGCAAATCTGGCTCCCATTGGCTTCCGTGGGCCTTGCTGGCCCCGGCCGCTGCTGCTCCCGCCCAGAGACGCAGCATCATCCCTGGTTCCAGCCCTGCCCCCGCACCACTCAGACACACAGCTGCTGCCGCAAACAAGGTCCTGAAACACAAGTGCTAAAGTCACCCAGACAGACTGACCCATGACAGGGGCCTCTCACAGAGGCGTACAGCCATGTGGGCAAGAAAGGACACACAGGCATTATCCAGACAGGCAGAGCCTTTGACTCACACCCTGGGTAGTATGGAGGGGCCTGAGATGGCCCTAGACCAGTGTCCCCATCGAGGTCTGAATCACTTAACCTTGAAGAGACCTGGGGAGGGGATGTCAGTGCTTTTCAGGGCAATCTGAGTCATCACCCTGCTTCAGGAGACTGTTCCTTCTCCACCTGCATGAATGCCCAGAGCTTGCCCACACTGCTGAAAGAGGGGTTCGGGGGCCAGGGCCCCTGGGCAAATTGCAGGACCAGGGGTGTGTTGGGGCATATAACAACTCTGCCCCCTCTACCCCACCCTGCTGCAAGGGGCCCCAGGCCAACCAGTTTGGGGCTTGGCTCCCAGGTGTCTAGGAGCAGGCCACCATAGCCACTTTAGTGGCACGCCCTGTCCTCCTGGGCAGCAAGGATCTGGGTAGTGAGCTGGCCTGAGGCATGCAGGTGGAGTAAACAAAGGAGAAGGGGTGCCACAAGAGAGCAGAGGAGGACAGGAAATAGGATGGGGGTGGGCGGAGGGTTTCTGGTGCCTGTGCCCCCATTCTGTCTTGTTGGTCAAGAGGCATGCTACTTGCCCCAGCCCACACAGCCCTGCACGCTGGCCAGCTGCCATCGGGGAAGGTGGTCAACCCCTCACCCCTGGATATCCCAGTGACCTAGTCAACATCTGCCATGTGTGATATTCCTGACCATGTCCTCTGTTTGGGAACACCAACTATCCCAGCTCCATCTTTGACCTCTTGGGGCTTAGAGAAGAGTGCTGGCCCCTGTGCTCCCCAGGGCAGCAGGATGTGGAATGGGGTGTCCACCAGACCCTCACCTCCCGCCCATGCTCCCTGTTTCTATAGCTACTGTGGCACGTGAAGCCAACTGAGGCAGCCTACAAAGGCACAGCCCTGCCCTCTGCTCTGCCTGCAGAGTCCTCCCACACCCCCACAGTGCCCTCAATCCAGGCATGCACTTAATCCTATGCCTGCTCCAAACTCCAACATCTGAGTGGCCTCTCACCCCCCTGAACCCAGGTAACAAGCTGACCTGTGACATTGCCCACTCTGAGCCACAGCCCCCATTTTTGCTCAGCTCATTGGCTACAAACCCACCGACCTGGGCTTAAGTCTTCCTGGCCCCCCACTAGCTGGGTAACCTTCAGTGTAGAGGAAACTGAGCCCTGATCGTTAGCATAAGTCTCGCCTTCTTGCTTGAGAGACCTGTAGAATCACGAGAATGGCATGTGAGTTGTGTGCGTGCAGGAGATCAGAAAACTGGCCTCTAAGAGAAAACGTATGTGTGAGGTGTGACCATGATGATGGTAAAGATTCTCTGAAGACCAAAGGTCTCTTGATGCTGGAGGCAGAGTTTGTGCTCAAGTTCTAAGGTTTTGCAAAACAAATTGGACATACTGCATCTGACACTTTCCATATTCCCCCCTTTTTAATGCTGATGTCTGATAAATAACTTTTTCCATTTATTGTGATAATAAATGTTACTCAGGAAGGCTCCTCCCAGAGTGCCTCGGTCCCCATGACACAGACTTTGTGTTAAGCCTCTTCATTCCTCGTGCCAAGACCTGTCTTCCGGTGACCCCAAGCCCCTTCACTTCAGCATGTTTTTTTTTGTTTGTTTTTAGATTCTCCATGCCATAGGTTTCTCAACTATCAACCAAGAATTGTGTGCCCTCCTCAAAGAGTTGCTATGAGAATAAGAAAAAACTACATAAATCCCTCCAGACACAACCCCACCCTACCCAGGCCCTGCTAGGGGAGAAATGAGACAATGTGTATGCCTCTCCAGACTGTTTGCTCTTTCTCTGAAGGTTGTGCAGTTACTGTGGCCAGAGAAGGCAGCCTTGGATCCTACTAACTAGCCAAACCTTGGTGACAGTCACAGCTATGTGACTTTCTTGCTATGTGATCTTGGGCAAGTCAGCCAACCTCTCTGAGCCTCCATAGCTAAATGTGAGAAACAGCAGAACCTACTGCAAAGACAATACACAATGTAGCAAAGAGCTGCAAAGACAATACACATACTTCTCATGAACCCATAAGAAGGGTGAGGAAACTGAGGCACAGAGAGGTTAGGTAATTTTCTCACTCAGCTAGTTAGCAGGGGAGCTTACTAGCACCTCTGGGCCTGAGGTCTCATTACCAAGAGTGGTGAACACTTTCCAAAATGTCTTCTACAGGCCAGGCTCTATTTAAACATTTTACACATTACCTTGTTTTATCTCCTTTTTAAATATGTATTTTATTTTAAAATATGGAATGCTTCACAAATTTGCATGTCATCTTTACACAGGGGCCATGCTGCTCTCTTTATTGTTCCAATTTTATTCTATTTTATTTATTTACTTATTTTTTAATTATTAAATCATAGTTGTGTACATTAATGCAATCATGGGGCACCATACACTGGTTTTATAGACCATTTGACATATTTCCATCACACTGGTTAACATGGTCTTCCTGGCATTTTCTTAGTTATTGTGTTAAGACATTTACATTCTACATTTACTAAGTTTCACATTATTTACTTATTTTTTTGAGACAGAGTCTCACTATGTTGCTCTTGGTAGAGTACCGTGGCATTACAGCTCACAGCAACCTCAAACTCTTGGGTTTAAGTGATTCTCTTGCCTCAGCTCCCAAGTAGCTGGGACTAGAGGCAACCACCACAATGCCCGGCTATTTTGTTGTTGTTGTTGTCATTGTTGTTTGGCAGGCCCAGGCTGGGTTCAAACTGCCAGCCCCGGTGTTTGTGGCTGGTGTCCTAGCCACTGAGCTACAGGTGCCGAGCCTCCAATTTTATTTTATTTTAATTTCTTCCTAACCGCTTTATAAAAGAGGCAAATGAGCACAGAGAAGTTTGGTAATCTGGCCAACATCACACTGCTAGTGAATATAGAGCCAAAAAAAATCACACCCAGGCAGTTTGGCTCCTACTCCAAGCTCTGGTGGCTGTCACAGTCAGCTGGGTGTCTGAGTGCCAGCCCTGTGGGTGCTATACCCCAGTAAATGCTCGGGGAGGTCCATGCTGCCTGGCTTACTGTGAAAATGAGGTGGCCAAGTGGACTGAATTGTGCTAGAGGCCATGTGGCCTGTAAGTGGTAGGGCCAGGGACCCCACCTTGGTCTGTCTGGCTCTCAGTCCCTCTGCCATGCTTCCTCACCCATTGGCTGGGCACATTGAGGCAAGAAACAGAGATGCCACCTGCCACAGCAAACAGGGAATAAAATACCTGCCAGGTCTTAGCCCAGATAATGGCCATCCTTATGGCTGCTTCTCTTAATAAAAAACAAACAAACAAAACAACAAAAAAAACTGCCTTCAGGTGGTGTGACCAGAGTGGACAGGAAGGTGTCTTCTAATAAAACTTGCCCTTGACTAAGTGAAGGAACCTGAGAAATGAGGTCTCCATATACCATTGTTGGCTTCCCTGGGTGAAGGCCCCACCACTTGGGGGCTGCTGCTGAGAGGGCTTGATGGGCAGAGAGACAGAAGTAGCTTGGTACCCAGAGTTGTGGGTACCTCATGACCCCAGGAGTTCTTTCACCCTCTTCCCACCTGTGTGCATGTGTGTGTAGTTGTCATTGGCAGCCAGCACCACTGGTCTCAGCCTCTCACATTGTAGGACCAGTGTCAGAGCACAGGCGCTAGCTGCTCCAGGATATTATTTCACTAGGCCCCTCCTCCAGGCCTGTCTGCCCCTATATTCCCACCGTCTTTGGGAGCATGGAGGACAAAGGTAGTCTTTCTTTCCAAACAGCCTGGGGCATCTCTTAGCCACATCCTTTCCACAGCTCCTGGGCTCCCATGCATTCTCCACTGCCAGATCCTATCCTGCTCCCCAGCTCCAGAGCCGTTTGCATTTAGCCCCTTGTCCCCTAAGGCACCTGAGCATGTGCACACTGGCTGACCGAACCTCTTCTATGCATCATCTTTGAAGTGGCGCATGACCAAGGGACCAGTACATAGGCCCTTATCATAGACTGCTCACACCAGGGGAGGAGCCAGCAGGCAGTCCCACCTCCCGCGTCACTGCCGCAGCCAGACCACAAGGCTGGTGCTGTCACGGGGCTTGGAGACTGACCCCAATTGAGGTCAGGCCCAGACAAGGGCAGTGGCCTGGGGGCTAGTTCCATCTGGCCAGAAGGAAGAGTCTAAATTTATTCAGCATGTTTTGATGGCCAGTGGGGCCCTGGAATCCAGTGAAGCTCAGACATTTTCCAAGAATTGGAAATAAGGAAATAAATGGTCAGTATGGGACTCAGAGAGGAGAAGTGGCTGGCCAAGTGAGCAACATCAATGTGTGGAGGAATAAAAACAAAGGGCACTTTCAGTTTTCACAGATAATCTGGCATCCACTAAAGAGGATATGGTTGTCCTGGCAACAGCTGCCATGGAAACAGTAGCTATTTTGGAGCATCATCCTGGCTTTCACTGGAGGAAAATGCTGATTCAGATGACAACATCCTTCACACCCTTCTCCACCCTCACTCCCCCCAGAACTCCTCTCCCTTTCCTGGTGGTCTGGTCCTCTAACTTGTGTTTCTAACACAAGTTAGAAACAGGTGTTGATGGAGAGTAACAAGAGAAGGCTGTGGGCTACAACGTACAAGAAAGTGAACAACCCCAAATCACAGGAGTGGGAAGAAGGAGATCAGTAGTATTTCTGATGTTTTTTTCTCACAGAGGACCAGACCACCTCCCACATCAGGCAGAGCTGCTGAGAACCAGGAGGGTGAGCCGGATGGCCACTCCAGGCTAAGGGCACATAGAAGGGCTGAACCTTCTATGGTCCCAGAACCTCCTCCAGGACCTGGCCAGGTAGGGTGAGGGGCCAGCCAGCCCTTGGCCCTTTGACATACCTTCCAGTCTGTGTCCACAGCTGAGAGGAAGGCATCAGAGTTCTCCTGTGGGAAGACAAACAGAGAGGGTGTCACGTTAGGCCCACAGGGGCCCTGCCATGAGCAGACTGGATTTCTGTTTCCCTGTCTGTCTTAATATTAACAAAAGTGACCAAGAGCTTACCAAGTGTCAGAGATCTGGCTGTTAAGTACTTGATGGATGTGCCTATGAGTTTGTTAATTTAAGACGTGAAGAGTTTGATTTTACAGGTGATAAGGACGAGGCTAAGAGAGACTGAGTCACGGGGCAAGAAAGTGGTGGAATCCCTGCTGTTGGTCACTTTGCCCTTCTGCTCCCATAGACATTTTTCACAGTCCGATCAGCACGGCACAAGGGCAGAGAGGCTGGAGAGTGGTAGACATTCACTTAGGGATGTGGAAGCTGAGGCCCTCACAGAGGAAGAATGAGGAGGATTTCCTACCGCACACAAAGGCATATGAGTGGTAGCTGCCCCCCCCTTTCCTAGGACTGGCTGCTTCACGCTCTTGAATTGCTAGGGCTTACTTGACACTGAACAGTGCGAGCCTTGGATTCAAGCCTGTCCTGCCCACTGGACTGCAGGTGCTGCGAGGGTGGGTGAGTCTGGCTGTGCTCTCAGCATGAAGCCTGCTCAGAAGGGGCTCCCCAAACACAAACAGATCCGGTTGAACAATCTGATTTCACAAATGAGGGCAACCAGGCTCTGAAGGCACCTGCAGGCTCTGAGGCTGCACAGATGGGACAGGCAAGAGGGGGGCTCTCCCTAAGGCCAAGAGGCCCTCAGATCCTGTGATAGGGTCTGGCTCTGGCTACGTTACTCACCCTCTCTCCAGGTCCCTGTCTTCTCATTTGTACAATGAGGCACGGAGGCCTGCTCAGACTCAGACCACTTTTGCACCAGGGGAGGGAAACATATCAGGGACCCACACAAGTCCAGGTAAAGCAGAACTTCCAGGCCCTGCTGTGCTTCCTGCTGTGTCTGTCTAGATTCTAGAGGCTTTTCTGCTCCCCTCTGCGAGGATGTGAGCTCCTGGGAGGTCAGTCTCCGAACCTCAGTATTTTAAAGGAGTAAACGAGAAGCATGGTGTTGCCCGCGGCTGTGTTGTCTTCCTGCACTGGACTCTGTCTGCTACAGGTCCTCCTCCTGAATAAATATGTGGATACATGAGCTATCAAGTGAGAAACAGGTGTTGATGGAGAGTAACAAGAGAAGGCTGTGGGCTACAATGTACAAGAAAGCGAACAACCCCAAATCACAGGAGTGGGAAGAAGAAGATCGGTAGTATTTCTGATGTTTTTTTCTCAAAATAAGGAAAAGTTCAGCCACCTGCAGTCTGGCAGGTGGAGACAACCTGAGAACCCTAGGGATGTTCACGCCTGAAGAGGAAAACCAGGCTTTGAGTCATGGGGAAGGCAGGCTGCACTCACCCTGTCCTCTCTACCAGTCCATCCCAGGCCTGTGTGGCTCTGCATGGCGCAGGGAGGGGAAAGGTGGCCACTCCTGGGACCTCCGAGGAAGGGACAAGGGCTGGGGGCTACTTATCGGTGGATCCTCTCACTCAAACACCTTGCACAAGAAGGACTGGGAAAGTAGATGGGGAAGGTTTTGAAAATTTAGTTCTTCAATTTTTCAATTTTTTTTTTTTAGAGACAGAGTCTTGGAGTACAGCGGCATAGCTCTCTATAACCTACCTCAGCCTCCTAAGTAGCTGGGATTACAGGTAAGCACCAGCACGCCTGGCTAATTTTTTTCTTAATTACTTTTTAGAAGTGAGGATCTCATTATGTTGCCCAGATTGGTCTCAAACTCCAGACCTCAAGTGACCCCCCAGCCTCAGCCTCTTAAAGCACTGGGATTACAGATGTGAGCCACCCCACTCAGCTGTGGGAGATTCTTATAGTTGAGACTTTAAGTGGGCAATTATCTCAGAGAAGAAGGGAGGAGGCAGTTTCAATAGAAACAAAATCCGACAAAAAGGATGAGGCAGATAATAACAGGGTGTGCTGTGTACTCTTAGGGTGCTGGGGGGCACCAGGAGATAAAGGGTGTGGGAGGGCTAGGACCCAAAAGTTGAGAAACAGTAGGAATAACATGAGCCAATTCAGAGGTCTGGGAGGTCCCGTGGGAACTGAGTGAGCACCTGGAGGATCAGAGGTGGGAGAGAGGCCAGCTGTGAGGAGGTGGACAGGCCCAGGAGTGCTGTGTGCGAGGCTGAGGTAGTGGGTGCAGGCTGGGGGCAGGACGATCAGCAATTTTCTCATAGACACACCAGGCAGCCTCAAGTGGGGGTTGGGTGGGATGTGGGTAAATGCATAGAAGTATGCACTCCTCCCACACTCAAAAGGATTCACACCTGGCAAATTGCAGTTCTAACAAGTGAAAAGGGCGGGCACTTCTATACTCTGCTGTTGGAAAAGGAGTCTGCCTGTGAGAATCACAGCCTGAGACAGAGCCAGAACAGCTCTCCAAGGCAGAAAGAGAGGGACAGGACTGCACGAAGCATCACGCTGGGGCACCTTTGGAAAAAGCAGATGTCCCCAGGCCCCACAGCACAGGGTGTGTGGCATTTCCACAGGAGTGGTAGGGACCTTATGGTGGCAAACTCTGGCCCTGGTGGTGGGTGGGATGAAGTGAGACACGAACTGCAGCACTGCCCAGGTGCCCAGTGGGGAGCATGAGAAGGCAGGAACGTGTTCAGCGTCAGGTGAGGAAGAGTGGCGAGGGACTGGGCCAGCTGGGCAGAGAAGGGCACAGGGCATCTCTTGGGTGCCCTGCTGATGTGAGGGTGGACAAGGCATGGGAGAGGTCAGGTCAAGATGCTCTCAGCTCTGTACACATGCTGGGGGTCCAATCTAGGTGACAGAGGCACCCTCCATATAGGCAGGCAGCACCTCCATGCTGCTGCCCTGAAACCTGCATATTTCAGCACTTGTGATAGGATCCAGGGCCCCCGGAAGCCACCATCTGCCCTTCCAAAACCTCTCAGAAAGTCTTTGTTCACATGCCTCGAAAAATCACATTCTGTGGCTTCCACCCGGGCCACATCTTTAGTGAGTGCCTGCTGTATGCAAGGCTCTATGCTGGGTACTGAGGAGACATGGGAGCACAAAACAAACCAGCTCTCTGCTCCAGGAGATGGTGTGGCAGAGTCGACAGTGGTACATGTTATTCTCAAGCGCATACTGGGATGTCAATATCAGACCTTGTGGTCTCAGAAGGGCTCTCTGAAGAGGGGTATTTGACCAGAGGTCTGAATAAAACAAGGAATTGGCCCTGTAAATTTCTGGGGTAGCATATCCCAGGCAGCAGGGACAGGGAAATAGGATCAGCATGTTCGAGGAGGCCTGGGAGGAGTGATATGGGGGAAAGCCTGGGAGACTGGGGTTTAGGGGATGGGGGTAGATCGCATCCTGGGCCCCATCTCTGAGTGAGATGGCAGCCGCTGAGGCTCTTTAAGCAGAAAAGTGTCATGATGCATTTTAAAAAGATTGTATGGAGCAAAAAAAGATGCAAAAAGACTGGGCAGGGGGCCCCTGCAGGCATCCTGGCAAGAGATGAGGAGACTTTGGACCCAACAGTCAGTGATGTGCAGCCCACCAGCTTCATCCTGATGCCTGCCCTCAGATAATCCATGTCTTATCAGTTGACTCACGGTTTGTTTTTTAAGACAAAATGGGGAAGGATTGAGATCTCACGGGGCTGGAGCCCTGGCTGGCCACTCTCTGGCCCAGTACTTGCTGTTCTTGGGATAACTTTGGGGTGGGAGGCTGGGAAGGTAGAGCAGAAAACAGTGCTGAAGATTTGGGGGCCTCCTCATCTGTAAAATGAGGGACCTCCCCTAGCTCTGATAACCCAGAAGTCAATGAGCAGAGGACAGGACCTAGACTTTTCCTTGCACAGTGATTTGTCATAACTACCAGCACAATAACACAGATAGGGAGGGGAAAAGAAGATGGACAGGGTGTCACCAGAAGAGTGTGGGGGTATAAATCACTCTGGCACCTTACGCCTCGTTCCTCCGACAGAGACTTTGAGACAAATGGTAATCTCTGAGCACCTCAATCCCACCACCTCTGGCAGAGCTTGCCTCGTACCTCAGAGGAAAAAGGGCAAAGAAAGCTACAGATGAAGAAAGGTCCCCGCACACGGGGGAGGCACCCGCCCTCGTGGAGGTGGCCCTACTGGATGGTAGCCCCATGGAGCTCGTGGCTGTCCAGAACCAGGAATTGTGTACCACCTCATTCGCCACCAGCTGTGTGACCTTGGCCAAATGCGCTCGCCTTTCTGTGCCTTGGTTTTCTCATCATTAAAATGGGGATAACTGTCCCGCAGCAACTCCAGCCTCAAGAACAGCCCAAATCACAGTAAAGCTGGCTAGGTCTTAGTCGTGCGGGCACTCAGGCCGCCCAAGGCACTCTCCCAAGACGAGGAGAGTGGTGCCCACTCCAGGATGGGTCAGCTCTACCGTCCTCCAGGCTGCAGGGAAGGCGCGAAGTTTCCCTCTTGACCACGGGGTGGCGCGCTTGGCACGCGAACGGGCGACTCACCAGCTCGGTCACATCCTGGCCCCGGAGCAGCGGCTTCTCTTCCGGGAATCGCAGCTCTTGCAGCCCCGCCATGGTCACGTCGTGAAGCAGGAGGCCTAGGGAGGGAGGGCGAGGTTGAGGCCTGATGCCTTGGGGACAACCCCGGCCCTGTTCTCTGACTGGCCAGGGCAGAGAAGGACAGTGCAAAACAGGGCTGGGGCGGCAGCTCTGGGGACCTCGCCGCCCAGCGAAAGCCCCTTAGCTCTCAAGACCCGCAAGGCCCCACAGCCTGTGGTGGCTCAGGGTATGTCACTATAGTATTTGCTTTAAAAGGTTAAAACAATCACTAATGAATATAGATGCTAAAATACTCAATAAGATCCTAACAAACAGAATCCAACAACACATCAAAAAAATTATACACCATGACCAAGTCGGATTTATCCCAGGCTCTCAATACGTAAATCTATAAATGTAATTCAACACATAAACAAACTTAAAAATAAGGACCATATGATTCTTTCAATTGATGCAGAAAAAGCTTTCGATAACATCCAGCATCCCTTCATGATCAGAACACTTAAGAAAATTGGTATA
>CAUYPK010120571.1:0-48611 GCA_963574355.1 Loris lydekkerianus
CTGATATAAGAACAATTAAGGACATGGTGGGGGTGGGAGAAGGGGAGAGCAGAGAGAAAGAGAAGGAGGGAGGAGTGGGGAAAGGAAGAGCAGAGAGAGGGAAGGAGAAAGGAGGGTGGGACCTTGGTGTGTGCCACACCATTTGGGGGCAAGACAGGATTGTAAGAGGAACTTTACCTAACAAATTCAAACAGTGTAAACTGGTTTCTTGTACCCTCAATGAATTCCCACCAATAAAAAAGAATAATTAAAAAAAAGTTTGGTAGAATTTTGCTGGGAAGCCATCTAGTCCTGGACTGTTATTTTTTGGAAGATTTCGTATAGTTGATTCTATTTCAGTACTTGATATAGATCCGTTCAGCATTTCCAATTCTTTCTGATTAAATCTAGGAAGTTGACATGCTTCCAAGTATTGTTCAATTTCTTTCGTATTTTCATATTTCTGAGAATAGAGTTTTTGGTAGATTCATTAAGGATTCTTTTAATTTCTGAGGTGTCTGTTGTTATTTCACCTTTGTCATTTCTATAATTGATGATTTTAGGGACTTTAATTTTATATTTTTGGTTAGGTTGGCCAAAGGTTTATGAATTTTGATGAATTTTTCAAAAAAACAACTTTTTGATTCCTTGATCTTTTGAATAATTCTTTTGTTTTCAATTTTATCTATTTCTGCTCTAATTTTTGTTATTTCTTTTCTTCTCCTGGGTTTGGGGTTCCTTTTCTAGTTGCTTAAGATATTTCATTAAATTATTAACTTCCTCTCTTTCCGTTCTCTTGAGGAAGGCTTACAATGCTATAAATTACACTCTTAGGACTGCCTTTACAGTATCCCACAGGTTCTGATAAATCGTGTCTTCATTATTGTTTTGTTCCAAAAATTTGGCAATTTCCTTCTCAATTTCATCTATGACCCAGATATCATTCACCATAAGATTATTCAGTTTCTATGACTTTGTTGAGTATGCAGATATTTGTGAGTTCAACTTTTATTGTGTGATGATTTAGAAAATACAAGGAATAATTTTTATACTTTTAAATTTTGTGAGGTTAGCCTTGTGACCTAAGATGTGATAAATTTTGGAGGATGTTCTATAGGTTGATGAGAAGAATGTGTATTCAGTTTTGTTATGATGAAATGTTCTTTAGATGTGTATTAAATTCAATTTTTGTATCGTGAAGTTTAAGTCCAAAATTTCTTTGCTTAGTTTCTTACTGGAGAAACTATCGAACACTGGTAAAAGGGTGTTAATATCTCCAAGTATTATGATGCTGGAAGATATTAAATTGTTCATGTCTTTTAGGGTCTCCCTTATAAATTGAGGAGCATTGTAAGTGAGTGCATAAATGTTAATAATTGATATCTCATCATGTTGTGTGTTCCTTACTTTTGTTGGTTTAAAGCCTAATGTATCTGCAAATAAAATTGCAACACCTGCTTTTTTCTGGTTTCCATTTGCCTGGATTATGATGTCCATCCCTTCACCCTGAGTCTATATTTATCCTTTAAGGTAAGATGAGACTCTTCTATGTAGCATATATCTAGCCCAAGTTTTTGTATCCAGTGAGCTCACCTGTGCCTCTTAAGAGGACCATTTAAGCCGTTCACATTAATTGAGAGTATTAATAAGCCTGGTAATATTTTGGGTGTCAAGTTTTTTGGAAGGCTAGTGGACATTGTACATCTTTTCACCACTGTGGAAATTGGGTTTTGGTCAAGAATTTCTGTGTGAGTTTACTTTGGTGTTAGAGCATTGTGTTGGTCGTTATGGAGGATTGGTCTGAGAATATTCTGAAGAGCTGGTTTGGTTATGTTAAATTTCTTCAACGTGTGTATGTCATTAAAGTGTTTAATTTCTCTGTCATAAATGAAGGTCAATTTAGCTGGATACAGAATCATGGGCTGAAAGTTGTTTTGTTTTAGGACATTGAAGACCGATGACCATCATCTTCTGATTTGAAAGCTTTCAACATAGAGATCTGTAGTCAGTCTAATATCATTCCTCTTGTAGGTTATAATTTTCTTACATGAGGCTGCTTGCAGAATTTTCTTTTTCATGTTAACTTTGGCAAAGTTAATTGCAATGTGTCTAGGAGATGCTTTATTTGGACTGAGTTGTGCTGGGGTTGTTCTGAAACTGTCTGTTATCTGAATTTCAGTATCTCTTGCCATTCTTTGGAAGTTCTCTATTATATCTTGGAGAAGAGCATCTGTGCCTTTAGGAACATCCTCTTCTCCTTCAGGAATTCCTATAAAGTGAATGTTTGCTCTTTTGGAGTGGTCCCACAACTTTCTCAAGGAATGATCCATTTTTTCTCTTTACTTCCCTGCCTCTTTGAGTGTTTGGGAGTGTTCAAGAACTTTGTCTTCAATGTCAGAGATCCTTTCTTCTGCCTGCTCCATTCTGTTACTGAGGGATTCTACTGTATTTCTCAGATCTTTGAGAGACTTACATCAGGCTGCAAGTTCTTGCCTCAATGTATCAAAATCTTTAGTGATTTTGTCTTTGAATTCATTGAATTCTTGAGAGAAGTTTTGAATTGCTCCTTGAATTTCTAATTCCATCTTCATGTTCATTCTGTTAATCTTATTTGCAATCCAAATTCTGAATTCGATTTCTGACATCGCAGCCATTTGATTATGAATGGGATCTTCTGTTGTGCCTCCTTTGTCATTCCTTGGGGGAATTGATCTATTCTGATTATTCATGTTGGCAGAGTTTTTCTGCTGATTCCACCCCATGATTATTTTTTACTGTTTGGCTAGAGAAGCTGGTACGGTAAAATTGAATTTAGGGCTCCTGGAGTTGTAGTTAACCAGTCCTTTACCAAAGAACTTGGAATGGTGATTGCGGTTTTTGCCCTAGAGTGTTACAAAAGTCCCATTCAGTACTACAGACTGAAACTCTGGGGAACTGCTTGGTGTGGTGGTGCTAGATGGCTCTGATCTGTATTTGGCTAGTCTCTGTCCAATCCTAGTGAATCAGTGGCTGTGGGCTGTAATCTTAGCCATAGAGATGTATAAGCAATTAAGACACCCTGCACCCTCCACAGGCGACAACTGGAAGAGGAGAATACCTCACTCCAAGAACAACACAACCAGGGTACATCCTTGGTGGGTCCCAAGGTGATTGACCCAGGTCAAGAGTTCCAAACCAATAGTCCTGGTATATACAAAACCCTGATCAGGTGGGAGAGTTCAAAATGTCTTTAGCATCTAGGCAGTGGGGAGTCCAGTGGCAGCTCAAGTGCAACTGAGTTCAGTGCTCTGTGGAGTCAGAAAGGTCCACCCAGGAAAATAGTTGAGGGGGGCTTGTGCCTCCTTCCCCATCTTGCACCTCTGTCACACCCAGGGACTGGTAGCCTAGTTCCCTCCAATGAGCAAATGCACTAGGGATTTGTGCCTGCCAGATTCTGAGGGAAGGCAATGCCTTGTTGGCCAAGCAACCACACTCTGCCACCAGCTGGCTGGGGGAGTTGAAGTCTGATTACCTCAGTTGCTCAATGGAAACTGGGGCAAGTTCCACTTGAGCTTGTTCCCAACCAGAAGTTAACAAAGCAGCAAGTGATTTTTATGTTCACAGACCATGCCTCTACCCCTGCTGCTCTGCTTCTCTGGTATCCCTGAAATGCGAGATCTAGCTCTCATGCAGTCCACAGAACTGGGGAGGTGTCTCTCTGAAATTTGACCCTGGTGGGATTGTTCTATTAATACTACTGCTGGGTGGGAGGTATCTTCACTCAGGTTTCCATGCGTCAGCAGTTCCCAAGCCTCCCCCCATCATATGGAGACCCAAGCCTCTGCCCACTGCTGAGTTGCTCTTTCTCAGAGCCAAGCCAGACACCTTCTGCCCTGTGCCTTTCTGCACTGTTATCGGATTCACAGTTACAGTGTAGCTGTGCTACCTCCGACCATGCAATGCCCATTCTTAACAAAGAACTGTGACTGTTCTGATCTCTGCAGGTGTTGGGCTTCTAGACCTCCAGGCCAGGGGGAAGGGTGGACTTGGAGTTCAAAGTGGCTGGGATAATATTTGTTCAATCTTCATGCCAGACAAGAGAATGCCCTGGCTGACAGCAGGGCCTCTCTGGAGAAGGAGTGCCAGCTTCCATCAACTCACTCCCATGGGGTGAGAGAAGAGGACCTCAGTTTACCACTCACTAGTAGAGCTCTCACAGCAAGCAAGCAAGCAACTCTCTTGGGGGAGGGGACAGACACGTGTCCTCTTTGGGGTAGGTTATTATCTGAAATTTGTTTCCTTGGAGTTGCAACTTTCCTCAGCAGAATAAATGTGCAATTATCAATCTCTTCTCTCAGCTCAGCTCCCACCCTTCAGCTTTGTTGGTTCCTTTCTGGCCATTATCTCTCCCTCTAGACAGGAGCTTCTGTTGAAAGCTGGCTTCAGTTGGCTATCATCTCCCACTCCCCTTTGCTCTTGTTACATGTAAAAGTTGTAGTTAGGGAAAATAGCCAACCTGAGGTTTTAGTAGAACAAAAGGCACATTGAAACAAAATGAACAAACAAACAAAAAAACAATCAGACACACAAATACAGAAACAGACACTCAAACATTCAAAAACAAACACACACAAAACTCACATAGCCTGATGTGAGCCCTCTCAGCAACCATAAGAGGAAGGGGATGTTTTTGTGCTCATAGCCCAGCATCCAGGGCACCAGCCACATACACCAGAGCTGGTGGGCTCAAACCCAGCCCAGGGCCTGCCAATCAACAATGACAACCAGAACCCCCAAAACAGCTGGGTACTGTGGCAGGCATCTGCAGCCTCAGCCACCTGGGAGGCTGAGGCAAGACAACCTCTCAGCTCAAGAAAGTTAGAGGTTGCCATGAGCTGTGACACCACAGCACTCCATCGAGTGTGACATAGTGAGACTTTGTCAAAAAAAAAAAAAAAAGGAAGCAGAGAAAATCAAACAAAAATAATATTTAAAAAAATTAACAATAACTCCTACAAGAAAGAAAAAAGGAAAAAAAAAAGTAAAAAGAATGAGGAAAGAGAGAAAAAAGGCAACAAAATTATATATATATATATGCCATAGGAATTGACTTTAGTAGGAATATTTTTATGTTGCAATCTACTTTCTGGACACCAGTGACACTCTGAGTTGTTCCCAGGCGTATACCTGTCTCCCGACTTAAATGTTCTTGGTGTTTGCCTGATTATCCGCCTGGCACCTAGATCCTGCCAAACTGCTGATTCCACCCATCTCAAAAAATCTTCACAGGCATGTTTCCCAAATTCTCCCTGCAACAGTTCCTGTGAAGTGTGAGATGTCCTGGGTCAGTTCTGAGTGTAGGGCTACTGTCTGCAGGTTAGACTAAAATCACTGCGCCTGGCCTGCTGGGAAAGGTGCCTGCAGCAACCACCACCTCCCAAATTCCAAAACAATGGCCTCTTCCTATCAGGATCTTTCCCATCTGAGTGTCTCTCCTGCAACCTAACAGCGGTTGTGCCACACTAGACGGCACCCCACTCTGGCTGTCTAATTGCGCTCCGGAGTCCACACTTCACCAGTCTTTCCACACACTACCTAGATTCCCCGCGAACTGGGAACTGCAATCCTCCGTGGTGGGGTTGGTTGGCACTGCTGCTGCCCTCAGCCACTGCAGCCATGGGGCAGAACCTTTTCTGGCAGTCTCCGCAGCTCCAGATTATACTCCAACTCTAGCAATCTGCCACCTCACTGCACACCCTGAACTGCCACTCCACACCAATATTCCATGCTCGGAATGATCTAGCCCAGGAGAGGGCTAGTTGTTCTTGGAGAGCTGAGCTAAATGTCCTTCCAGTCTGACATCATGGTCCGCCTCTTGGAGTGGTTTTAATAGATGTCCACAAATTCCTTTATACTTTTCCATTCCAGAGGTGTAACCCTGTTACCCTCCTCTCATGTGTGGGCTGGACTTAGTGAATAACCCCTAATGAATAGAATATTGCTGAAATGATGGTGTATGACTTGCGATAGTAAGCCAAAAAATGTATCATTATTTCCTCCTTGTTCTCTCTTTTGGATCATTCATTCTGGGCAAAGCCAGTTGCTACGTCATGAGGATACTCAAACAGTCTTACAGTGAGGCCTATGTGGTGAGAAACTGAGACTTCCAGCTAACAGCCTTGTTAGCACCATTGTGGAAGAAGATCCTCCAGTCCCAGTAGAGCCTACACAGGACTGTAGATAACTTGACAGATATTTTCATTTGACCAAAACTTTAGTGAGGCTCCTCTGAGTCCTCTGCTTCACTAGGCCTCACTTCAGGCTTTCAGAAATTTTGCTAAGTCTCATGTTCTGGGTAACTGACCACCCTTGTTAGAAAGTTAGGGATGTTTGAAATTCCACATCACTACATTCAATCATGGATTGAGAAGAGGCTGAGCTTCAGTCCTAGGGGTGATCAATTTCTTATTTGCAACTGAAACCTTGTGATGTTTATCAAAGCTTATTCTCCCTAGTGGTCCCTGAAATCCAACTTTTACTCTCTCACCCCATGAATCTAACTGAAGCTATGATAATTTTCTTAGCCTCTCAGCTGTTGCTTCTGGAACTGGCAGATATGTTGGCATGAAAAATAATCCAAATAATAATCCAAATAATCTAAGTAATATAGACTTACTTCTTTATGTTTCCTTTTCCTCTTGAATCTTGGCTTCTTAATGCTTCATTTCCCTTGCTAGCCCTCCAATACTCAAAACAGATGCTTTTTAAAATTTGTCCAGCTTTTCTACTATTTCTCAATAGGAAGATTAGTCCCAGTTACCTATTTTAAGATTACCTTATTAGCAAAGGTGGAATTCTTCCAAAAATAAATTTTCTAAGAAATGTAAACTTGATCATATCACTCACACTTAAATCCCTTTAGTAGTGTAGCAAGATGTTTTCAGCTGTAAAGAACAGTGAACTTGATGAAATATGGTGTAAATTGCAGGTTTGTTAATCTCACGTGGCAAGAAATTGTTTTAATTCAGTAGGGCACTGATGTCCTCAGGGCTCAGGTTTGTTCTATAGTTCCACTCTGCCATCTTGAATGTTTGGATGAGTATTTACCCTTATGGTGGGAAAATCATTACTGGAACTCTACACAGTCATTCCTCATATCTGGGTGCGATTAGTTCTAGGACCTCTTTGCATATCAAAATCCATGGATACTCAATTTCCTTATACAAAATGGTGTAGTATTTGCATATAACCTACAAACATCCTCCTGTATACACTCAATCATCTCTAAGTTACTTCAACCACTTAATACAAGGCAATCACTATGTAATTATTATGCTGTATTTTATTTGCATTTTTTATTGTTGTATTGCTATTTTTTATTCATTTTATTCAAATATTTTTGATCCAAGATTGGTAAAATCCATGAAAGCAGAATCTGTGGATATGGAGGACCACCTGTATCATCTATTTCTGAGTAACAAAATACCTCAAAATTTAGCACCTTAAAACAACAAACATTTATTATTTCACAGTTTCTGTAGGTAGGTCAGGAATTTAGGAACAGCTGTATTACATGGTTCTGGCTCAAGATCCCTCATGAAATTGTAATTAATGTGTTAGTCAGGGCTACAGATATCTGAAAGCTTGACCTGGACTGGAAGATCTACTTTAAAAACAGCTCATTCACGTAGTTGTTCACAGAAGGCCTCAGTTCTTTGATGGCTATTGACAGGAGACCTCAGTTCCTCACTAAGTGGGCTTCTCTGTAAGGCTCTTTGAGTATCACCATGATATGACAGCGGGCTTCCCAAGAGTGACAAATCCAAGAGAGAGAATAAGGAGGAAGGTTCAATGTCTTCCATGGCCTGGTCTTGGAAGTCATCCATATTAACTTTCATCACATTGTATTCAACAGAAGTGAGTCACTAAGTACAGACCACATTCAAGGGGAAGAAAAGCTCCATCTTTTATATTAAGTTATTTGTAGACATATTTTAAAACTACCAAAACCTCTAAATATAATGTTCCTATAGGACAGCATCCCAAGCAAGAAGATGGGTGGGAGATGCAAAATAGATGCCCTCTTTTATCAGAGGACAGTCTTTCCTAGAATGTGTTAGCAGACTTCCACTTATATTTCAGTGGCCCAAATTGGGTCAATGCCAATGACTATTCCCAGACTAATCCTTGACAAAGCGGAATGGGATTACCATGTTTATACCAATAATGATTCATCCTTTGGAGCTGGGAGGTAAGCACATGTCACTTGCTCAATACTCTGTCAAATCAGGTTTCCATTAGCAAGGAAGGTGGTGGTTACTGGGTAGGCAAGAGTGACTGCAATAGATGGCTTCCCATTGCTTTTAGGATAAAAATCACAATATTAAGATGGTTGTAAGGCCCCAAAGATCTGGTCCTTGCTTATCTTGCCTCATCAACAAAATTTAGACCTCTCTTCTGCCACATATATTTTCTACCAACAATGGACTTTTTGTGTTGTGCCAGGAATCTTCCCTCCTTAGAATCTTGGCATTTTTTTTTTTTTTTATTAAATCATAGCTGTGTACATTAATGTAATCAATTGGCAATGATCTTGGCATTTTTGCAGCTGCTTCAGATCTGTAGTGGATAAAGCTTTCTGGTCTTTAAGAGCTTCAATGTCCTCATTTTCAAAAAGAGCTAACAATTGTACCTACTTCACTAAGATATTGCAAGGAGTGAATGAGTCATGTATGTTCAGCTTTCAGCAGTATCTAGCAAATAGTTAAGTGTTCAATAATTGGAAAGTATTGTTAAATCCAGACTGTCAGATTGTGAGCTTGTTTTGTTTCCCAGCTGATATTCTTTCTCAGAATTATATCCTATCCAAAAATAATTGCTTCCTACTCCCACAATAACCTAGCTGGAATGAAATAAGTGCTAAATGTGCCCAGACCTGATTATGGGAAGGCCAGGTGGCATGCCCAGGCCTCAAATTTGGACTCATTTGGAATTAACTCCAAGGAGTTATTTACCAATGAGGTTTCCCGTAATATATAGTGACAAGATTGAAAGAAATGGCTGCTTCTCTTGTAATTTTATTATTATTATGGAGACAAGGTCCCACTCTGTTCCCTGTGCTAGACAGCAGTGGTGCCATCACAGCTAGTTGAAACCTCAGGCTCCTGCGCTCAAGCAATCTTCCTGCGTCAGCCTCTGAGTAGCTGGGACCATAGGTGCATGGCTAGTTTTTCTATTTTTTTGTAGAGAGGCAGTCCTGCTCTTGCTCTGGCTGGACTTGAATCCTGGCCTCAAGCCATCTTCCTGCCTGAGCTTCCCAAAGTGCTGGATTACAGGCATCACCCACCATGCCTGATGTATTTTATAACTTTAAATTTATGTTTCACTTGTGTCTTAGTATCAAGGTAGTATGAACTAATATTTTCCTGCATCTTCCCTGAACCTTCAGTGCCATACTTGGGAAATTTTTAGTTTCTGACTCAATTGCCTCATTTCAGCTAACTCCTAATAGTGGCATCTGTAATACAGCAGTATAATATAGAGTATGGACTCTAGTTACAGGCTGCCTAGGTTTGAATCTACCACTTACAATATCTGAAACCCTATGCAAGTCACTAAATTTCTTTGTCATTACTTCATCGTCAAAATGGGGATGACAGTACAATACTTCTGAGTTTTGTAAGCATTAGTTAATACATAAAAAGTGCTATTATGTGTTTGTCATGCTATAACCAGAACAACTACACTGAACATTTTATTATAAAAAAGGCAGGGGTGACGGGCGTGGTGGTTCACGCCTGCAATCCTAGCATTGTGGGGGGCAGACGAGGGTGGATTGCTTGGCTCAGGAGTCCAAGACCGGCCTGTGCAAGAGCAAGACCGATTTCTGAAAACTAGGCGGGTGTTGCGGTGGGTGCGTGCAGTCTCAACTACTCGAGAGGTTGAGGCAAGAGGATTGCTCAAGCCAGAGAGTTTGAGGTTGCTGTGAGCTGTGATGACGCCACGGCGCTCAACCTAGGGCGACAAAGTGAGACTCTTTGTCTCAAAACACTCAGACACGCACAGGAAAAGGTGGGGCGGGTGAGGGGGGCAGAGAGGACCTGGGTCTTTTCAAACTTCTGAGACATCTCGATTATTAAGTAAGCCTTATGTAGCTGAAATCCACCTGGGAGAGCCGAGATTTTTTAAATCAGGGATTTTCAAAAGGACGTGCATTTGCATTGATCCTGGAAGGGCTGCCACAAATTCCACATAATGGGGGTGGTGGTGGCGCTTTTCTTGAAGTAGTCGTCCGCTCGCGCAGCGCTGCAGCTGCTTCGGGCTCGGCTTCAGGGGGTTCTGGGGGAACGCGGCAACCACAGTCCTGGGGCAGACTAAACCCTCCACGTTCATCCGCAGGGCCAACCGGCTCCCGGCTGCTGCACAAACTAGCCCTTGGTGCCACCTCCAGCCCCGCCCATAGTCAGGAAAGTTCTCTGCGGCTGGTGGCGTGCAGGACGTGACAAATAAAAGCAACACGTCTCGCCCGTCCCCCTAGCAGACGGACAGCGCCAGAGAACAATGGTTGCGCCGGCCACTTTAGGCTGTAGCTAATAGGCTGCAGCTCTCTCAGCGCGCCGGGAGTGGCGGCCGGGAAGGGGCGGTGCGGGAGGCGGGGCGTCTGGGGGAGGTGCGGAGCGGTCCAGATAACTAAGGGACTTGGCATTTTGCACACGTCCTGTGTGCACGTCGGCCGTGTGTTCCGCTGGTTCTGAGTCTCCCTAACCTCTCACACGCGCTATATTGCCAAAATGTCTCTTTCTAGCAAGCTGACTCTGGACAAGCTGGACGTGAAGGGGA
Source organism: Loris lydekkerianus (assembly GCA_963574355.1). Taxonomy (NCBI): domain Eukaryota; kingdom Metazoa; phylum Chordata; class Mammalia; order Primates; family Lorisidae; genus Loris; species Loris lydekkerianus. The sequence continues at coordinate 10,798 of CAUYPK010120571.1, forward strand.
AGCGGGTCGTTATGAGGTAATTCTGCACTTCTGCTTACGCACCCTAAGGGCTTTGCCTCGAGCTCCTTGGCCCTGGCCGACCGACTTTATTTCCTGTTTGCTAAAAGTTGGTTTTAGCTGTCGGCTGGGCTTCAGGGTTCTTAGGCTTGTAGGGCGAGGCTGTCCTCCGTTGTAGCTGAGGCTATGCACAGGGACAGGTTTAATGTTTCTTTAACTGAATTTGCCTCATCCCCGGAAGCAGCCAAAGTCACCCTTTGGGGATGGATCCCACTGACGAAGGGCTCATGATTCCAGGGCTCCGTTTTAACCTATGCCAATTGTTGAAGCACAGTTCCATCGCCTCCAAATCCCAGTCGGGGAGGTGAGACTTAATGCTTAATCCTGAAAATCTCTAGGTCGCTGGGAAGGGACCTTGAAAGGTCATTTGGTTAATTTTCTTTTCCCCACGGTCCTAGACCATCCCAGAGGAATGAGAAAGGGCCCACATTACAGAGGTCCCTGTACAAAAGGATATCTTTCTCAGATGATGTTGGTTTAAATGTTCAGGAGTAGAACACACCTAAAGAATTTGGGGTGGGCGGGGCCCACCAGAGGAGGCTCTGCTTAGCTTATGTAACAGGCCTTTGCTGCCCTACAAGTCTGCTGTTGGACTCTAGGCCTTGGCGTTTGTATCAGGATTGCAACACACGCTGGGTAATGGTAGAGCAGGGTGTGGCTGCTCATAATTGCTGTTCTCCAACCTCACCCCTACATGAGGCTCGAGAAGCAGGATATTAGAAGTGAGGAATGCTCCCCATGCACTTTGAGGTCTCACCCTGTTCACTTTCCAACATGGCTTCTCCTTTATCTGCCAGAATAGCTAGTGTATGGAGCTTTTACATTTATCATTTTTTAAATGTGGTACATTTGTGTATGTCAGAAACAAAGTATAGGCGGATGGTTATGTATGTGATTATCTTGATTTCATATTACCTAGACAGGTGGTTTTTTTGAGAGGCTGTAAGGGTTTACATTGCTTTTGTTGTGTAATTTTGACCCTTTTGGGAAGTGGTTGTTTGATGGACAGGCATGTGTATAGTGTCTCCAGTCCCTTTCTCAATTTGGGCTGGTTCAGGTGAGGGCATCTTTTGGATATTAACAGATATGTAAGTCAGTGGGGGATCTCCATTTACACTAGCTTTATGAGGGCACTAATACTAAATGTACACCTTGCTCTCTAATTTCTTTATGGGAACATTAAGTTTTTTAAGGTAGTCTTTTCTGTCTTGCTGTGAAGATAGGCAAAAGAACCCAGTAGCGTATGTTCCTAAGAAATACCTGGTGTCTACATTTCCCTAAATGTCATGGGCCTTTATAATCTGGACAGAGTAGGAGTCACAGCCATCCTAACATTAGACAAAATGTCCTTTCTGTCCCTCATATGATCCTAAGGAAAGATCCTATTAAAAAAAATACAGGACAGGTGAACGTTGTCATGCAACTGGCTTTTAGGTTTTAATTATTTCTACCAAACTCTTTTGTGTTCAAGACTGACCTTTCCAGATGTATGTACCAGCTGAAAGACAAAGAGTGGGACATCATTCTGGTCACTTTCCTATGATTACAATCCTGCGCTTTATTTTTTCTCTCCTCAGGGAAACTGGCTTGAGTAATTAACTGGACTGGCTGAGGGTGGGAATGGATTAGGAGCTTATTTTTTTCTTTCTTCTGTGCCTAATATAGTTTCATTTAACACACATTAACCTTGAAATTACTGACTAGTTCTGTTTTGCTGATGGAAAAAATGACCTGTTAAAGGTTACTGGACTTGCAAGTTGGTTAGCAGGGCCAGGACTATAATTTGGATCTTCTGGAATACTAACCAGATCTCCAAATACCCAGACATAATGACCAAGGACAGGTTGAAATAGACCTTTTGTCTGCTGAAGTTTGCAATTAATAGTTTTCCCCTGTAATGTGGATAAATTCCAATTAATTAGCCTGCGGACAGGAAATTACTTTGTTCCCTGATTATTAATGTAACTCTTGAATAGAGAGTCACATTGTACCCTTACTTTTTGTGGGAGAGGGTGGCTAGGAATCCATCCAGGTGTCAGCTCAATTCCTTTTTGCTTCATTTCCTTTATGTGGTGGCAGCATTTCGGAAACGGGGCTAGCTAATAAGTAAGTACTGGCTTTTTCACTTGTCTCCTTTCTTTGTCCTGTGGAAGGGAACTCTGGGACTGGCTGACTGTTCTGGTCCCCTTGTTTGAATTGCCAAGAGAAATTATCTATTGAGGGAATTGTAGATAGCCAGAAGCCTCTGGTTAATTACCTACTAGATTCTATCTTAGTTGTTTAGGACTCCAGTTGACTTTACAGCCTCTTTGAGCAAACTTCTGCTTATTTTTTGTGGTGTCATTTCCTTCCTTCCTTTTGCAGGTTGCCTGATTGTGAAGCATTTCCCTTTTGCTTGTTTCCACTTGTGTTTTTTTTTACCTCACTGGTTTTCATTAACTTGTGGTAACTTGTTAAGAAACAACTTTGATGTAGTGGGAAGAGAAACAGAGAGGAAAAACTGACAGTAGAGAAAAAAAAAAGTCTCAAAGGTAGCCATAATATAGCAAGTTTCCAGGCAAGCAATGATGGACATGGTTCCTTTGTTTTTAATGGAATGGAACATGGAATCCAAAATTTCAGGTGATACAGACATAATATTCTTATCTAACTAAGTCATTATTTTTAATGTTTTATTTTGAAATAATTATACATTCACAGAAGATTGCAAAGTTAGTACACAGTCTTGTGTTCACCCAGTTTCCCCCAATGAATAGGTTTTACATAATTATAGTACAATATCAAATGTAGGAAATGTACATTGGTATAAAGTAGCTATGTGTAGTTCTATGACATTTGTCATATGATGATCACCACTGTTTGTAAAATGTTATCATTCCAAAAATACTATATAAATGGATTTACACAGTATGTAACCTTTTGGGATTGTTTTTTTTTCACTCAGCATAATGTCCTCAAGATTTATCCAAATTTCACATGTATCCATAGTTTATTCCTTTGTATTGCTGAATAGTCTTCTGTTGTTAAACGTGTCATAGTTTAACCATTTATCCATCAAAGGACATTTGACAAGGAATGTGTCATATTTTAACCATTTATCCATTGAAGAAAAGTTTCTTTGAGTCTGTTACAAATAAAGCTACTATGAACATTTCATGTACAAATAAGGGTGTAGTGTTATTTCTCATGGGTAAACACCTAGGAGGGGAATTGCTAGGCCATATTTAATCTTTCGAGGGGTTTCCCAGACTATTTTCCAAGAGGCTGTACCATTTCCATTTCTACTAGTAGTGCATAAGTAATCAGTTTCTCTGTATCTTTACCAGCATTTGCTGGTGTCAATATTTTTTATTGTAATCATTTCTCTTTCTTTCTTTTTCTTTTTTTTTTTTTTTTTAGACAGAGTCTCACTTGGTCACCCTTGGTAGAGTACTGTGGCGTATTACCTCACAGCAACCTCAAACTCTTGGGTTCAATTGATCCTCTTGCCTCAGCCTCCCAAATAGCTGGGATTACAGGTGCCTACCACACCTGGCTATTTTTTTAGAGATGGGGTCTCGCTGATGGTCGCTGAACTCATAAACTCAGGCAATCCACCTGCCTCAGCCTCCCAAGGGCTGGGATTACGGGTGTGAGCCACTGTAGCCGGCTTTGTAGTCATTTTTCATTAAGGTGTGTGTGTAGTGATAAATGACTATTCCTGAGGCAAAGCTTGGGAGTGTTTCAAGGAAAACTTGAAGAATTTCCTTAAAGAGTTTCCTTTTCTTCCTTGTGGAAAAGGAAGAGGTGCAAATTTTACATAATATGAAACACGTGGAATGTGTAGTCAAGAGCAGTTCCTGTATTGGAATTCTCTGAGAAGAAACTAAAAGCAGAGATGTTGTTGAGATAATCCAGAGGGCAGTGAGAAGAGAGTACAAATCAGTTTTTCTCAGTAAGCTGATTCTAGGTAGCTTGGTTAGATGAGACAGATTCTTAAGTATCTATGTCTAAAGAATTTTCCTCCTATAAGTGTCTGGGGATAAGTAGTGGCTTGACAAGGAGTGTCTGGTGCTCATCCTATTGCCATTAACCCTTTCGAGCATGGGAATTCTGGGAGATTGCATGGGGGAAAATGACCTATGGCAATGTGATACTCTGTCTTCTTTGGAATGTATTTTAAGGCTGGCAAGGGCCTGTTCCAGATATTTATAGATGTTTAGAATCAAGTGGCCTGAGAAAATAGAGTATAATTTTTTCTAAAAGCATACTACCTCTAATTTTGAAGTCTTTTTTAAAAAATGTTTTAATATAGAATTATTTCCCTCAAAATTATTTGGAAAGACTGCTCTGCAGTGAGGTATATTGGAACTCAGGCCCAGGGGGGATAGGAAATTGGTGGTCTTCTCAGTAGGTCTTTAGGATTTTATAATTTTCTACTGGACCTCAGCCTTAGAGGACAAGGGGTAGTGAAAAAGCCAGAGGAAAAGGATGGAGATTTATGGTTAAGGACAGCAATAGTTTTGACTAGTTATGCTAGCTGTTTTTAGTAATAGTTGATATATCTTTCAAATCACATAATTACATTTTGGAAAAGCATTAACATATATAATAATAGCCAATACTTTTATGGCACTTAGTATGTGCCAAATACTCTTCTAAGCACTTTAAATATTGTTTATTTAATTCTCTCAATAACCATGAGGTAGCTACTGTCAGCCTTATCCTATATAAGAAAAAAGTCACTTAAGTCTTCAACTGCAGAGCACTCAGAAATGAAACATGCCATTGGGAGCTTGTAGCAATTGCAGAAACTCTTAAGGATACATAATGATACATGGACATTCTTTGGTTTCTTACTGATCAAAATAACTTACCTAAGTTTTTTTTTTTGTTTGTTTGTTTCCATTATTTGTACAAATAATTTCAGGCACAACAGTGGAAAATACTGAGAATGAAGGATATACTGTATACAAACTCAAGCCAGGTAACATACCAGTAACATGTGTACGCAAATTTTTATTTGCAAAACAAACACCTACAGGCATCATTTGCACCAAACAAATGTCTTGTTTGAACACCTATAGATGTTGTTCGCAGTCAAAAGGTTAAAAATGATCTTGGCAGCCAAACTTAGACTTTAAAAATAGCTGCCACACATCATTGTTTTCAGTTATGTTGAAGTAGGCTGTGGTTTTAAGGAGTTCAGGAGAATTGGCTCTTAAAAAATGGCAAAGCAGTGATCTCTTGATTAAGAAAGGAGAGATTGCAGTAAATTATTTGCACCATCTTGATCACTTCCCTTCTAATTGCCTGTTTATCAGGCAGGCTGAGGCAAATGTCTTACCTTTTCCTCTCAGGCTTTTGAAAGAGGCTATCTTATCTGTGGCTCAAAGGGGTAGGGCACTGGCCTCACATGCCAGAGGTGGTGGGTTCAAACCCAGCCCTGGCCAAAAACTGCAAAAAAAAAAAAAAAAAAGAAAGAAAGAAAGAGGCTATCATATTTATATTGTATTGCTTGAAGGATAGTGTGTGAACGTCATACTATACACTAGGTTATTTTTTGTAGCCTGAAGGCCCCAGGCTTTCTTCAAAAATAAATGATATTCTCTTGTTGTGTTTTGTTTTAACCGATATTTTTTTTTTTTCTTCTGAGTGATTTTAGCTTCACAAGGACACAGAAATAGTTTATCAGGAATCATAATCAAAATGCATTCCTTATATTAAATAGTTCCTCATCCTTCTAGCTGTTACTCAGATACTAACATGCCAGGCCTGGACAGAAATCTTTTTAGATGGTATTATATTTAATTTCCTAGGTCTTCAGGGTTAGATACTATATGATTTAAGTTAAAATTTTTTAAACATTTATTTTTAAAGATATGTACCTAAAAGGACACAAATCATAAGCTCAAATATTACCACAAAATTAGCATATTTGGGTGATTCCTTAGGTCAAGGAATAGAACATTGACCCAAATCCCTCTGTTTTTCAATCCCTACTCTCTCCCTTCTTCTTCCCATGACTGGTAATTATTTTAACTCTTTCTTTTTTTTTTTATTAAACCATAGCTGTGTACATTAATGCTGTGTACATTAATTGCCACCATATACTGGTTTTATAGACCGTTTGACACATTTTCATCACACTGGTTAACGTAGCTTTCCTGGCATTTTCTTAGTTATTGTGTTAAGACATTTATATTCTACAATTATCTTAACTCTTAATGCCACTGATTAACTTTAAGGTGAGATATTAATTTCTAGTTTAGTTAATTGGTTCATTAAAAGTGCCTCTCCCAATTTTTGAGGGAACAATAAATTGATTCTGGCTCTGGGCCTTTGTTTCTTTTTTAGAGTGGACTTCAACGTTCCCATGAAGAACAACCAGATAACGAACAACCAGAGGTAAGGTCCCTGGCTAAGCCTTGGGTTGTTTTAAAATCTGTGTGGGTCTGGGTATGGAGGATTAAATGGTTTTCCTTTCATTTTGTAGAAGTATAGCAATGTAAGCTATATGATTGTGGCTTTCCATCAACCTACCATCTAGTCTGCTTCCTTACTTATGAGAATACAGAAATATAAAAAAAAATCCTAAGAAAGTGATTCCCCTCTCCCTGTTGTGTAGAAGTTTAAAGAATTTGGAATTATTCAATTGTAAAGAGTATAAAACTTTAAGGTTACTTGGCTTTTCTTGCAAAATGAAAAATTGTGCAAGAGAAAGATTTTTCAAATACCAATAATTATTAAACTTGAGTGTAGTTTCATAAACCCTTCTTTCAGTTGGCCCAGATAAAATGAGTTTTTGAGAATTTTGATTTATTTTTCTTCCTAAAACAAAAAGGAATACACTTCAGAAATAACATTTTTAGTCAGTTTAGCTGCTCTAAGTTTTTGGATCCTAGAGTCAGAAGCAGAAATTTTAAGTGATAGTACTGTGTTTGCTTTTGACTATATTATGAAAAAAGTTTTTTATTTTCAATTTTAAATGAAGGGTTTGGGCTGGCAAGGTACTTTGAAATGATCTAGATCAGTGCTGTCTAGTAGAAGTATAATGTGAGCTATATTTTATTTAATCTAGTAAGCCTAAAATAATCATCCTGAAATTTAATCTTAATAAGCATTAATTAAAGGGACAATTAACATTTTTTGTGCTATGTCTTCAAGATCCAGCATGTATTTTACACTTATATCATGTTTCAATTTGGACTAGTCAATGTTTCTAGTACTCCATAGGCACACGTAGCTAGTGGATATTATATTGGACAGGTCTAGACCAAGAACATTTTCAGGTATCTCTCCTAGAATAGAGCCTGATGTTTTGCCAAACACATTCCTATTACATGATAATGGCAAGGTCTTTGTGTAAGGCAGCTCTGATCCTTCTTGATTTTCATTATTCTGTAGCATACAGAAAAGATCGTAAATATACCTATTAATGTATTTTAAGCATAAAGAATAGAAAAATATGTCTGAGAATCTTCATTTCCAGAAATCTATGGAGTTTATTAATGAAATGAAACATTAGAAATAATATAACTTGATGATAAGAGATAGTCCGAAAACTTAATTGGTTTCATTACACAAACTTTGTATTTTTTTTATCTCCTATGAGAGTTTATTCTTGTTTTTTTTTTTTTTGTTTTCTTTTGAGATGGAGTCTCACTGTGCTGCCCAGGCCAGAGTGCCCTTGCATCAGTCTAGCTCATAGCAACTTCAAACTCCTGGGTTCAAGTGATCCTCCTGCCTTATCCTGGCAAGAAGCTGGGACTACAGGTGTCTGCCACAATGCCTGGCTAATTTTTCTATTTTTGGTAGAGACAGGGCCTCCCTGTTGCTTAGGATGGTCTCAGACTCCTTAGCTCAAGGGATCGTCCCACCTTGGCCTCCCAGAGTACTAGGGTTACAGGGAAGCCACTGCTCCTAGTCACAAATAAGTTTTTATGTCTCCTAAAAAGAATAAGATAATTTTAGAAATACAACTTGGCTTTTTATTCCATTCTCTGCTGATTAGACTTTCCCTGACTTTCCTATCTAAAATCTCCTTCACCATTGTTTCCTAATCATTCTTGTCTCCCTGTCTTGCTTTATTTTTCACCTGATATATTACTTATGTGTACACACACATTTTTTTAACAGCAAAGAAAGAGTTTATTCCACATAGCGTTAAGTGGGGAGACTGGAGAAAATTCTCAAACCTGCTTCCTATATTTGTTTATATCTCTCTTTCCATTAGAATTTCATCTCCATGAGCCATGAGAGCAGTGACAGTTTTTCTTTCTTTCTTTCTTTCTTTCTTTCTTTCTTTCTTTCTTTCTTTCTTTCTTTCTTTTTTTTTAAAAAAAACAAACAAAAAAAACAAACAGATTGTCCCTCTTGCCTGGGCTAGAATATGTGTTGGTTTTATTGTAGCTCACTGCAACCTCATATTCCTGGGCTCAAGTGATCCTCCTGCCTTGGCCTCCAGTGTAGCTGGGACCATAGGCACGTGTGGCTAATTTTTCTATATATTTTTCTTAGTAGAGGCAGGGTCTTGCTCTTGCTCAGGCTGGTCTTAGACTTCTGAGCTCAAGTAATCATCCAGCCTTGGCCTTCCAAAGTGCTAGGCCTACAGGCATGAGCCACGGCCCCTGGCCAGAGACGGTTTTACAAATTTTATTCTATTTATTCTTTTTTAAAAAAATTTACTCTATTTTATTCTCATCCTAGAATGGTGGCTGGCAAAAAAAAAAAAAACAAAACAAACAAAAAAAAACATTCAATAAATATTTGTGGAATAAATAAATGATTTTCTTTGTTATCAATTTGAATTTCTTATAAATTGGCAAAAATGGAAAGTTACCAGGTTTGTAATAAAACTTTTAAATATTTATAGGAAGTTTAATTATTTTTGATTGAATTATAATAAATGTGATACCTTATGGAAATCAAGTTCTATATAATGCATTAATTTTTTCCTACAGAAAAAGATGACTTAGGGTCTATAATAGGTAAAAAAATGTTACTACATATATTTCGTTTTATTTTTTTTCATAAATTTCCTTTGATGGTTTAAAGATTTGGGAACTTTATTCTGTAGTCATATAAGAAGGATGTTTCAGGGGTCACCCAAGACCACCCACATAGCCCATAGTGATTGGTAAGGATTCAACAGTTCTTATGGCTGAAGCTTATTACAGTGAAAGAATATATTACAGGATTAGCACCGGGGAGAAGACACAGGAAGAGTCTCGAGAAATCCATGCATGGGTTTCCAGTGTCCCATGAGGGGACACATAGAGTGTCCTTACTTCGGCAGTGAAAAATGCATGAATTGGTACAGTGTTTGTACCTAGAAAAGCCCATTAGAGACTTAGCATTCAAGATTTTTATTGGTTACATAGGTATCCTTTGCCTAGTAACTACTAAAATCCCAGACTTCTGGAGGAGAGCTGGTATTCAGCATAAATCACCTTGTTTGTATGTATAGGCAGTCCAGGAACAGTGAATATCCCTTGTCAATTAGAGAACTGAGAGACCACTTTGAAAGCCAAGTTCCTAGAACCATTCAAGGACCATCCTTGTATGTAGGCCTTTCTATAGATATAACAGCTTCAGGCCTGCTGTATTAATTCGTCTGCACAAAGGGCAAATACATGATGAGATTATATAATCCTAGGTGTAGGGTTGGTATTATATTTAATTTCCTCTTCTGAGGATCACCAATTAGTTGCTGACAGTAGATTTATTTGAAGGAACTTGGAGAAGAAAAGGGGCTTTATGTTTTATGAGCCATGAATAAAATAGTGTCCATTGATTCCTAGGAATAACTTTGCTCCTTATCTGCTGTCTGTTTTTGGTTGCAGGATCAAAGCTGCAGTCCCAAGTATCAAATTCTGCTTGGACAGTGGAGCCAAGTCAGTTGTACTTATGAGCCATCTGGGCCGGCCTGACGGTGTCCCCATGCCTGACAAGTATTCCTTAGAGCCAGTTGCTGTAGAACTAAAATCTTTGCTGAGCAAGTAAGTGCCATGGTCAGGTGCTGGTAGACTTTGTAGGAGGAGATGATGTCAAGCATGTTGCTACCTGTTAATGAACTTTTGGACTGCTCAAGTAACATCTCTTACTTTTCCTAGGGATGTCCTGTTCTTGAAGGACTGTGTAGGTCCAGAGGTGGAGAAAGCCTGTGCCAACCCAGCTGCTGGGTCAGTCATCCTGCTAGAGAACCTCCGCTTTCATGTGGAAGAAGAAGGAAAGGGAAAAGATGCTTCTGGGAACAAGGTAGGACCTGTGATTTTGATATTATTAGGGGTGAGGGCCTAAGTTTGTAGGAGACTGTGACTGAAGAATAGAGAAAATTGATATTAATTTTTCCTTAGATATCTTTTTATTGAAGTATGACATATATATAAATATACACAAATGCATAGCTTGATGAATTATCACAAAGTAAATCTACTTGTGTAACCACTGCCCAGGTCAGGACAGAACATCACTGTCATCCCAGAATCCCTCCTTATTCTCAAATGGTTTTGAACTTTTGGAAAACATGTAATATCTTTGGGGTGTAAGAGTATTCAGTGAATGTGATGGTCATGATGATAATACCTTGGATTTAAGGTATTTCTTAAAATGTATGAAGCATTTTCCTTTAAATCTCTTTTTAAGATGAAGTGAAGATAACATACTATTTCATAAAGAAACAGTCTCACAAAAAGAAACAAGTTTCAGAAAGGCAGTGCTTAAAGTTAGAGGTGGTGGTCCTGTTTTGGGTTTTAGAGCTTAGTCCATTAGTTCAGCAAACTTTTTTCTATAAAGAGCCACTAGTTGATATTTTAGGATTTGTGTCATACTGTGAGTTATAACTGCATATGCTCTCTGTAGATACTGTTCAACTCTGTTATTATCATGCAAAAAAGCCATAGATAAGTCACAAAATGGATTACTATGATCTGACAACCAGAATTCAAATATTAAATGATAAAGCTATTTCTTTAAGGATGATGAATTTGCCAATTGGCTAGAAGGAATGCCAAAGGCCTTTTATAGTACTTTCCACTCTTCTGGTCTTTAGTGTCTTGGAGAACAAGATGCTTTAGTTATCTTAGTCACTTTTGGACCTCTCACATTTCTAAAGGTCTTTAGCAATTTCTTTTCTTGGTGCCACAGGCCCTGGTATTGCCTTTTCCTACCTTTGGCATGGTCTTGCTATCGTAGTAGGAGTCAAATGCCAACCTAAAATATGGTGTCCTTTTAAACTGGAGCTCAAGGTACATAAAACCTAGGTCTTAGAAATGCCATGAAGCAACTGGCAAATGAAAGCAAAACCTTTTATTTGGGAAATGGTGAACTGACTGTCCTAGTTTATGATTTTTTTTTTAAAAAGATTGACTTGACATTCAGTTTCTAATGGCTTTCAATATCTAAAATTGCAGAATCCAGCCATAAGTTCAAAATGGACTAAAACAAAACAACAAAGTGAGGACATAAAATTTTTATTTATCCAGGGTGCCCTCATTAATCTTTTAGGAGGACTCTTTTCTAGCTATTGGCAGGTCAAAAATCAGGAAAACCCCATTCTTTATGGGAGCCTTCTTCACCTCCCTGATACATAGGATAGGAGTGGGCAGTGACTAAAGTGAACACTGCCCTGTGTTGTGTAATCTTCTATACTGTGTCCTCCTTCATTTGGTTGCTTCCTGTGCATCTTTGCTTAATCTCCTGCCAGACACTCTTCATTTTGCTTATCCTACCATCTTTTTTTTAATATATTTTTTTATTGTTGGGGATTCATTGAGGGTACAATAAGCCAGGTTACACTGATTGCATTTGTTAGGTAAAGTCCCTCTTGCAATCTTGTCTTTATCCTACCATCTTATTTTTTGTCCCCTTTGGGGGGATCCCTAGAAGATGAATTGACATTTCAAAGCTCTGTGTTTCACTTCTACATTTTTCCTCTTTTTGATTAGTGTATTTCTTGTTTTCTCAAATGCCTAACTTGTAAGGAAGGTTATAAAATACTTCCTAAATTTACCAATATATATATGTAATAGTTTCTAAAGTTCTTTTCTTTGTCATTTTTCCATCTATTCTGTCCCAGTTTGCCCTCGATGCTTTTATGAGGCATATGAAGGAGGGCAGAAAGGCTTGGTAGCTAGAAGCTTGAGTCAAGTATAATACTGATTTTCATATGTGGTATATATTAAAATGAGGAAGTAAGTCTAGGTAAGGGGAAGGAATGTGATCAGAATCTTGGGCTAGAGGCTGGGTAGAGGACATTGGGATGTGATTAACTTTATGTGATTATAGATTAAGCCATGGTTTAGGAACATTAGGTTTGCAATTTGAGGGACGGTAAAGGAAAGCAAGAACATACAGAAATGACCAAAGGGCCTTGAATATTTATTTATAATAACAGATCCTGTTGCAATTTGTAAAAAAAATGCTGTCCTACCAACTAAGGGTCTTTAGAGATGTTCATAATGACTCTTGGTGGTATGAAATACTTTTATAATTGTTTTTGGAGCCATCAACATTTCCTGTTTGGTTTTTCCATTTTTTGTTTGTTTTTTGCTTTTTTCTGTAGGTTAAAGCTGAGCCAGCCAAAATGGAAGCTTTTCGAGCTTCACTTTCCAAGCTAGGGGATGTCTATGTCAATGATGCTTTTGGCACTGCTCACCGAGCCCACAGGTATCAAGAACCTTGTCAGATTCTAGGCTGAGAAAAATATTCCTGTTTACTTGAGCAGCCCATGTTCTGGGTTGCATTTGGAGAGCTCTCTATTCTACTGTGATTCTTTTAGATTCTGCCTTTAATTAGACCTAAAGGCAGAAGCTAAAATTGGAACTAAAATTGGATGCTCTTGTTGAATATCTCTGATATAAAGAATAAATAAAGGTAAAAGTGTTGGCAATTGTAGTGCAATTTATGGAAGTTCAAGAAGAAGCTGCTCTTTCTTATTTTAGATATTTTGTATAGAGTTCTCCCCTTGTGAATGTTATGAAATCAGACTCTTATGCTGTCAGTAAGAAACAAATTGGGGAATCTTATCCTGTAATCATCAACCAACCAATTACTTACTGTGATTAAGTCCTTGGCCTGCTGAAGACCATAAATTGAGTATTTTAAATTCTACCTATGTTAATTGTTTTTTACTCTTTCCCTTTGACCTTGAACTATTAATTAAAAACTTTATCTTATACAAAATGTTTTTTGTTGCAGTTTAGGATGGAAACCATGGTCTTCTGGAGTCTTAGAAATGAAAGTATTTTAGTGATCAGGAGCTGGCCTCTAGGACTGGTAGGGATTGACTAGAATTTGAATGTCTTTGGTCTTTTCTAGCTCCATGGTAGGAGTTAATCTGCCAGAGAAGGCTGGTGGTTTTTTGATGAAGAAGGAACTGAACTACTTTGCCAAAGCCTTGGAGAGCCCAGAGCGACCCTTCCTGGCCATCTTGGGCGGGTATGAAGAACTCTTTAAGATCATGATTTAAGTAGTATTTGCCTGGTAGTAGGGTATAACTTGGGTAATTTATTGTCAGATAGCATAATCACACTGGGTAACTAAGAAGATTTAATAAAGGAACTATATGCAGAAGTAAGAGTAGCGTTTAGGAAAACCACAAAGGGACAGTGCAATAATCTGGAGCTAGCAGCAGCCAGTACCATCACTAGGCCTGAAGAGACAAATGGAGAAAATGGTTACCACAATCCAGAGAGGGTAGTTAGTGTGGAGAGGACCATCTGATGGGAACTGTAGCCTCTGGTCAGGGACATAGGGATAGTCATCAGGCAGGTAGGAAGCCAGAGAAATAAATACTATGATTGCCTTTTAGGCTTCTAACTAAGGCCACAACTCCTATCTTCAGTTGGCTAAAACCCAACTGGAAGTCAGAGGGCAAGGGAGCTCCTTGATATAGTCTATACAGGTCATATTTCTGGGACAGAACAGGGTAGAGAAAGATAGAAAGTGGTTCTGGGTGGAAGAATAGGAAGGATCCACCATAGGTGCTTATTTAACAATTTTGAAGGGGTTGAGGCTTTCACATACATACAACCTAGCAGGGCATAACTACGTGTTTTTAGACCTTATGTCTCAAAATCACATACCTATTTTATATTTTCTGTTCTCCTATGGGAAAGGCAGTGATGTGGATAATGACTTTCCAATGGCTTAGTTAAAAACAGAAGTTTCAGAATTGAAGGTCAAGAGGGTTGAGAGGATAAATTTTAGGTGATAAAATAGGGACAGGGAATTGGGACTGCTTGGAAATAAGATAATTTCCTTTGACTGGACATGGCTATTCTTGGTAGTGGCTCCTTTATGACTGGAGGACCATGATCCTTCTATGAGGAGAGGTACCCTCCTCCATGGGATACATCCAACATTTTCTGATGAAAATTCACTCTGAAATTGGGTGTCAATTTCAGTTAGTATAGTTGCTTTCTAGGCTTCATGAGCCCAGTTTCAAGGTCCTAAAAGTAACTTGGGTGGATACAGATTCTTTTATCTTGTTCTTGTGAAAAGGTATGTTTCTGGAAGGATTCCCCTTATGTAGCTGGGTGATAAATGTCAAGACTTTGATCTTTGCTTCCTTGGAAATTAGGATTTGAGCTGTCTGGTTTGTTCAACTTTCAGTAGCCCTGGAATATGGGAGTGAGTGCCACCTAATGGTAATGGTTAGGATTTTAGACTCAGCCTGAAATAGCTGTTGGGAAAGTTGATGTAGAATTTTTTTTATTTTTTTTTAGCATTCCAAATCGTATATAAAATCAGCACATTGTACCCCATAAATGCATTAATGTACACAGTTATGATTTAATAAAAAATTAAGAGGAAAAAAAAGAATTGTTTTTGCCACTTTTCTTATAGTCTGAGTCTCCCTAGGTCCATTAATAATTTTGGGGAAAATTTTATATTTTATTAAAAAAACATTATTGTAGAAATACTCAAACACATACAGAAGTTGAGAGAATGGTCTAATAAACTCCCAAGTACTCATTACTCTCCTTTAACAGTCAGTTGACATTTTTGCTGATCTTCTTTCATTTATGCTTTAACCCTTTTTTGTTAGGAGTATTTTTAAGCAAGCCTTAGACATCATATATTTTCATTTATACAGGTTGAGTATCTCTTATCTGAAAAGATTGGGACCAGAAGTATTTTGGATTTCTGCTTATTTTTAATTTTTGAATATTGGTATTATACATGGTGGCCATAAAGTTTGTGTACAATTTAAAATAACTCTCTATAAAGTTTGTGTACAATTTAAAATAACTCTCTATTTTAAATTGCACACGAACTTTATGGCCACCATGTACTTACCCAGTTGAGTATCCCTAGTCTAAAAATGCTCCAGTGAGCATTTCCCTTGAGTATCATGGAGAATGTTTTAGATTTTGAAGCATTTGAGGTTTCTGATTTCTGGATTAGGGATATTCAACTTATAATGCTTTTTGGTTTTTTGGAGACAAGGTCTTATTACTCTGTTGTGTGGGCTACAGTGCTGTGGTATCATCATAACTCATTACAGCCAGCCTCAGGCGTCTGGGTTCTTGTTCCAGCCTCCCAAGTAACTGGCACTACAGGCGTGTGCCACCATGCCCAGCTAATTTTTGTATTTTTTGTAGGTACAGGATTGTGCTGTGTTACCCAGGCTGTTCTCGAACTCCTGGGCTCAAGTAATCCTCCTGGTTCAGCCTCCCAAAATGCTGTGGATGTCAGCCACTGTCCCTGGCCCAATAATTCTTTTTTATGCATCGTATAACTGATAAGGAAATGTATTTTAAATAAAAATTTTAACTAAAAAAATTTATCAGGTTTTTTTTTTTTTTTTTTTTTTTTTTTTTTGAGACAGAGTCTAACTTTGTATCCCTGGGTAAAGTGCCATGGTGTCATAGCTCACAGCAACTTCAAACTCTTGGGCTCAAGGAATTCTCTTGCTTTAGCCTTCCAAGTAGCTAGGACTACAGGTGTCCGCCACAATGCCTGGCTGTTTTTAGAGATGGGGTCTTACTCTAGCTCAGGCTGGTCTGAACTCATGAGCTCAGGCAATCCATCCACCTTGGCCTCCCAGAGTGCTAGGATTACACTCATGAGTCACTGTGCCCAGATAATTTATCAGTTTTGTCAGAATCATCTAATACCCAGTCTGTTTTCAGATGTTCTTGATTATCTCAGATATTTACAGTTGGTTGGTTTGACTAGTGAAGTCTGCATTACATTTTGTTATTAGTTATCTTTTATTCTATAATAGTTCCCTCTTCCTTATTATTTTCAATCTGTTGATTTGTTGAAAAGATAGGTATTTGAGCTATGAATCATCCTATTCTTTAGGTTCTTTTCTCACTTTATTTATTCTTATATATATACATATGTGTGTATATATGTACACATGTGTATGTGTGTGTATAATGGAATAGTCCATTTTTACCTTTGGTGACCTCCAATCTTTACAAGTGAAGTAATCAGTCTCTTGCTATTCCTTTCTCTCACATGACTGTTGTTTCATATTTCCATTTCACAAGTCTTAGCATGGGGTCTCACAGGGTAGACATCGTATTGTTTATTGAGCGAAGAATAAAATAGATCTAAGGTGATTTTTCTATGTAAGTGGGATTTAGATACATGGGAATGTTTATGTAAGGCAAGCTGTTACTTTCTTATTAGTTTGGATCTTTTTTTCTCTCACAGGGAGGTGAAAGATGCATGTGTTTATTTTCTTATTTCCTTCTACTAGAAAATAAGCTCCAAAAGGGTGGGGATCTTGTTTTGCCCATTGCTGTTTCTCAAAGACGTAGGACAGTGCTTGGGACAGAGTAGGTACCCAGTCAATGTGTTGAATCAGGTAGTCCAACAGAAAAATAAATGCCTTAAAGCAGATGTGTTAGCAACTAGGCATAGAGTGGGAATTTAGACTAGGAATATATTTTTCTTTCAGTGTATATTTGTTTGGTGTATAGTCTGATCCCTATTCTAGGGTAGCAAAGTTCTGAGTGGGCTTAGGGATCCCACAATTAGTTATCTTGACTCTTTTAATTTTGTTAGGGGGATGTATAATAGACCTATTTGGAATCCTTGGTTTTTAAATTAAGAGTAGGTTTTCTAAGCTCTTTGTGATCTGGAGTTGTAACTAAAGAATTTCTTAGAAATGGATTGACTTTTTTGAGTTGGAGTAACAGAGAGCAAAGTTAGGCAGTACTTTTGTTACTTTGGGACTTTTCTGTCTTCCTCTTTGATACAAAAACTCATGGTTTATGTAATGTCACTTCCCTGGCCCATTGTTTGTTCTTTTAGTGATGATTCTTGTTTTCCCTCCTAGAGCTAAAGTTGCAGACAAGATCCAGCTCATCAATAATATGTTGGACAAAGTCAATGAAATGATTATTGGTGGTGGAATGGCTTTTACCTTCCTTAAAGTGCTCAACAATATGGAGGTAAGAAACCAATGCCAAGTGCATGTGAAATAGCTCTTTGAGATGATAATAGGTTGTTTAAATTTAAAAAGAAAACCAGCTTCTGATATGAGCCCTAAAAACTCTCATTTTTATTTATTTTGGCAAGTTGCTTGTCTTTGCATTATTTCTTTATATTGTGTTGTGTCTGGTTTCTATCTGCTTTGTGAGGCAGTTTTGTTCTTAGTATAGAGGCTGATCTTTATCATCTTGGATCTCCTGTATAGATTGGCACTTCTCTGTTTGATGAAGAAGGAGCCAAGATTGTCAAAGATCTAATGTCCAAAGCTAAGAAAAACGGTGTGAAAATCACCTTGCCCGTTGACTTTGTCACTGCTGACAAGTTTGATGAGAATGCCATGACTGGCCAAGCCACTGTGGATTCTGGCATACCTGATGGCTGGATGGTGAGTCATTGGGTAGTTGGAGGTATGAGTGAACAAAAACTTTGGTATCATTCATTTATTCATTCAGCTAACCAATAACCATTTAAAAACAAATCTCTATAGGAGATCTCTTTCAGAGAGGGCTGTAAATCTTGCAGTGAGGCCCTCCTTGTGGGAGAATCCCTGAGGGAAAAGCAGTGGCTTACTGTTGTCTTCATCAATAATGTGTGGGCATGTACTTTCAAGGTTTGGGTTCTGAATTTTTTTTGCTCCATAGAAAACTATATAAGAAAATTTTCTTACATGAAAGCATTAAGACAGTAGAAGTATACTAATTATAAGGAAGGAAAATATATGTGTATATTAAAGTCTAATATAAATAGTTGATTTTAGTGTTTTATACATATTATCATTTTGATAATTGTATAAAATTATATCATATTGAAATGCTAGTTTGCTTAGTCATTTTCCTTTTGTTAAGCATTTGGCTATTATTTAGTTCAGTGCTTCTTGGGGTGTGGTCCCAAGACTATCAGTATCAGAATCATTTTTGGAATTTGTTAAAAAATGCAAGTTCTTGGGCGAGGCACAGTGGCTCAGCCCTGTAATCCTAGCACTCTGGGAGGCCTAGGCTGGTGGATCACTTGAGCTCAGGAGTTCGTGACTAGCTTAAACAAGACTGAGACCCTGTCTCTACTAAAAATAGAAAAACTAGCTGGGAATTGTGGCCAGAGCCTGTAGTCCCAGCTACTCGAGGAGGATGAGGCAAGAGGATTACTTGAGCCCAAAAGTTTGAGGTAGTTGTGAGTTATGATGCCACGGCACTGTATCCAGAGCAACAGAGTGAGACCTTGTCTCAAAAAAAAAAAAAAAAAAAAAAAAATGCAGGTTCTTGCTAAAATAAGAAATGCTGAGGGTGGGGCCCAGCAGTTTGGGTTTGAAACAAGCCCTCTTGGTGATTTTGATGCGTGGGAAAGTTTGAGAACTACTGATCTAGTTTTGTGTTTCTCAATCTCAACATTATTGACATCTCAGATGATTTATGTTGTGGGGGAATACTGTTGAATTATAGGATGTTTAAAGCATCCCTGGGCACTAGATGCCAGTAACTCCCCTCCCCTCCACGCCCCCCAAGTTGTAACAACTAAAAAATGTCTCCTCACATTGCCACATATCCATTGTTAAGGGGCAGAATTGACCTGGTTGAAAAGTACTGATCTAGTTATTTTTGCTATCATAAATAGTGTGGCTAAGAATGTTTTTATTAAATAACTTTTAAGTTTTCCCTTAGACTTTATCTTCCATAAGGTAGAATTTAAGTCACAGGGAACAAACAGGTTTATCATTTATTTTTTTTTATTTTTTACTTTTTTAAAACAGAGTCTCACTCTGTTGCCTGGGGTAGAGTACTGTGGCATCATAGCTCACAGCAACCTCAAATTCTTGTGCTTAAGCTGTTCTCTTGCCTCAGCTTCCTGAGTAGCTGGGACTGCAGGTGCCCATCCCTATGCCTGGCTAATTTTTTTCTATTTTTAGTAGAAAGGCGGTCTCTGTCTCGCTCACTCTGGTCTGGAACGCCACCGACCTTGGCCTCCCATAGTGCTGGGATTACAGATGTGATCCACTGCATCCAGCTAAGATTTATCATTTTAAAGACTGAAGGGTATGATTTGTTTCTAGAAGCTCCGATGTTTAGCTTTGAGCTTAGAGTTGGCTGGAGGTGGTATTTGTTCCTCTAAGAAGCTTTTCTTGGTAGCTCATTCCCTCTTTTAACTCTTCCCCTCAGGGCTTGGACTGTGGTCCTGAGAGCAGCAAGAAGTATGCTGAAGCTGTCTCTCGGGCTAAGCAGATTGTATGGAATGGACCTGTAGGGGTATTTGAATGGGAAGCTTTTGCCCGGGGAACCAAAGCCCTCATGGATGAGGTTGTGAAAGCCACTTCTAGAGGTTGCATCACCATCATAGGTAAGGGGGCCTGTACAACGCTCATACCACTGTAAGCTGGCAGAATTCTTATCAAAGAAGAGTCGAAGGGAATGTTTTACTTAGGTCTTTTCACTCTGGGCAAATCTGGAGAGTTAAGCATGTGGATAATTCATGGAAAATCCACTTAGTGAAATGGAGTTGGGTGTTCATCAGTTATCTTTTGGGTTGGAGAGCCCTCTGCCTTGCAGTTTTGTTGCTAATCCCTCTTTTCCTTTCTCTCCTTTCCTTTTTTACCTGACTTTCATTTAACAGGTGGTGGAGACACTGCCACTTGCTGTGCCAAATGGAACACGGAGGATAAAGTCAGCCATGTGAGCACTGGGGGTGGTGCCAGTTTAGAGCTCCTGGAAGGTGAGGTTTTTCCCTGTTTTTGGCATATTTGGGGAAGGAGTGTAAGGACTGTGTAGTGAGATAGAATGGAGTAGAGAAAGTTAGTAGGTAGTTTTGTCATTAGCTGGGTGGTAGAGATAGAGGAACTTCAGTAAAGCTCCTGACATTCAATTGAGGTGGGAAGGGCCAGATAGGAACTTGTGTGCTCAAAGAGATCACTCTAGTAGACCTAAGACCCAAAATCCAAAAGTTGCCCAACTCCTGGCCGTATATCCTAAAGCAGAACTGACAAGAAGATAGAAGGAGGGATAGAGCTGGGTGTGGTGGCTCACACCTGTAATCCTAGCATTTTGGGAGGGTGAGGTGAGGATTGCTTGAGCTCACAAGCTCAAAACCAGCCTGAGCAAGACAGCGACCCATCTCCACTGGTAGAAAAACTAGCTAGGCTTTGTGGTGGATGCCTGTAGTCCCTCCTACTCAGGAGGCTAAGGAAAGCTATGACTCAATGGCAACTCTACCCAGGGCAACGGAGTGAGACTCTGTCTCAAAAAAAAAAAAAAAAAAAAAAAAAAAAAAAGGAGCTAGACCCGATTTAGTGGGCCCTATAGTAATGTTCTGTTTCTCTGTGTGCTCTCTCAAAAACAGGTAAAGTCCTTCCTGGGGTGGATGCCCTCAGCAATATTTAGTACTTTCCTGCCTTTTGATTCCTGTGCATAGCTGCTAAGTCAATTTAGTGTTTTCTGCATCTCTACTTGGGATTAGCTGAAACCTCCTTCATGTAAAGATTTAGTTATTGTCCAAGAGATGCAGTGCCAGGAACTTAAAAACAGTTGCACAGCATCTCAACTTACCTTTACTGTACCCTGGATTTGCCTATATTCTTTAAGATCCTGTTTGAATTTCTTAGTGACTAAACCATTGTGCATTCTAGAGTGCAAATATTTATATTTGGCCTGTTAAGAGAAAGTGAGTTGTGTTAATTAGCTTAGTTCTCTTTTTGAAGTAGCTTATTCTGATTAGCTTTGTCACTGTTTTACTTAACTCAGCATGGAAACAAGATGAATTCCAGTTGAAGGTAGGGAGACAAAGTCCATGATCTGTTAAATAAACAATAAAAATATCCATTGAAATTTGGATGTTTTTTTTCTGTCATACTTTGTTAGGAATGGAATAGAATCTTGAAGGAGGGATCAAATACCTACGATTCTTATTTCTCCCTTCCTTCTCTCTCTTTTTTCTTCTTTCTTTCCTTTCTTTTTCCTTTTCTCTTGAGACAAAAAGTCTCACTCTGTGGCACTGGCTAGGGTGCCACAGCCTCAGCCTAGCTCACAGCAACCTCAGTTTCCTGGGCTGGAGCAATCCTGCCTCAGCTCCACACATAGCTGGGACAATAGGCATGCACAACCACATCCAGTTAATTTTTCTATTTTTAGCAAAGACTGGGGTCTCGCTCTTGCTCAGGCTGGTCTCAAACTCCTGAGCTCAAGGGATCCTCCTGCTTTGGCCTCCTAGAGTGCTAAGATTACAGGTTTCAGTCACCACACCTGGCTGTTATTTTTGAGTGTAAGACGGGCAGCAGCAGTGAGGAGATGTGGTGATTAAATCAATGTCTGCTCCTTATTTGGGGCCTACTTTATGGCAGATATTGTGTTGGTGCTTTATTTTAAATAGCATTTTTCAGTTACACATCATAATTTTAAAAGTTAAGGCTTATAGCAAACAGATAAATTATATCACATTCCTATTTGTGATTCCTACTCCCAAGAGATGACTGATTTTATGGGCATGGTGGTTCATACTTGTAATCCTAAGACTTTTGTTGGAGGCCAAGGCAGATGGATCTCTTGAGCTCAGGAGTTCAAGACAAGCCTGAGGAAGAACAAGACCCTGTCTCTACTAAAAATAGAAAAAATTAGTCAGGCATTGTGGTAGGCACTTGTAGTCCCAGCTACTGGGGAGGCTGAGGCAGGAGCATTGCTTCAGCCCAGGAAACTGAGGTTGCTGTGAGCTATGATACCATGAGATGACAGAGTGAGACTTTGTGTCCAATAAATAAATAAATTATAAATAAACAAGTTTTTTCTAGTATTTCCCTCAATGTTTGTAAGTATCATGTTTATACTAAACTGTTAACTTCTTGATTTTCTAAAAGAGATGTCAATTTCATACCATGGAAGATTTAACTCTTACAGTCTCTGTTCCATATATATATCCACTTATTCTCCCAGTATAGTTTTGTCATAATTATAGATTAGACCAAAAGTCTACAGTATTATAAATCCTATTTACAGCTGAGTTGTGTACTATACTATGATTATATTTACTTATTTAACTTTTATTCTCTTTGACATTAATAGTTTTAAAGTAATTGCTTTCTTTTTTTTATGTATACCTGTAACTGATTTTTCCCAAATCTCCAGAGGTATATATGCACACATATTGAAAAAAATTGAATTTTTATTAGAGACATCCCAGCTAGAGTCCTTAGTGTTCCTCCTCTAATTTGTACTGGCTGCCTTCTAGGTTTGCTGTATAGCTATTGCTCTGGGATTTCCCATAAACCTCCCAGGTATTCCTTTCATTTCCTATTCTGGGCCTCTGGTTTTTAGATCCCCTTTTTCCTTCTTTCTTGGTCTATTCTTTTGTGGAACACAAGACTCCACTAGCTTTTAGAAAAGGGCCTGGGAAGTAGAATCTTTGAGTGACCTCATAAGTCTGAAAATGTCTTTACTCAACCCTTTATAGTTTGGCCATATATAGAATTTTAGCCTAGGTATCAATTTCTTGGACTTGAAGACATTACTGTCAAAGAATCTAATGCCACTCTGATCCTTTTATCATCCCTATAATTTTCCCTTCCAATATCTTTCCTTTCATTTTAATGGAGTTTGGGAGAATTCAGAGGTAGACATTATTTGAAAACAGAAATTTCCTACTGGGCATTTTACACACAAGATTTCACCTTTATGGATAAATAAATCATTAAAACTCTAGGACCAGGATCACAGAGTTAGTAAGTAACAGCAGAGATTCAAATCCAGGTTTGTCTGGTTCCAAAGACTGATGCTTTTTCATTGTGCTTCCCTCCCTGATATGATTCTTCTAGACTAGGACTTCTTTGCTTAACGCTGGAGAGAAAAGCAAAAGAAAATTTTGGTGGTTGCTTTAAATAGAACACAAATTTTTAAGTAATCATTTTTGCTTAGTTCATTTGTATTTTAGTAAATACTGTCCCCATATTTGTATTTAATTTTAAATTGCACAAAGTTTCTGTATATCTCTAAGGGTACTACTCTACCCTGGTTTTAGAAGCAGGAATTTTAGCCCAATCTTCTTTTGTATGAGGCCCAAAAGATGCTAGCAAATTAATGTTGCAAATGGGTTAGAACTTTATCAAACTTTTTTTCCCTAGTAATTATCTTTTCTCCAACAATTTATTATTTCTAGTATACAGAGGAATTAAAATTCTATAATAAATATACATAAACCCAGTACCTACACTCTGTAATTGCCATCATCATCTATGTAACAATCCCTAATTGTACCTTTCAAGTGATTTCTATTAAACTCTACTTCCAAGATCTTCCCTCATTTATTTGGGCTGTTAATCCATAGAATGGATGAGAAAACCTCGATGATAATTTAGCAACTAGCCAAACATATTAATACCTTCTATGTGCTGTGGACATGATGGAGGGAATATAAATAAGATAGCACTTATGGACTGAAAGAATTTACACCTAGTGGAGGAAGATAGTAGATAATGAACAGCTTATGAGTATATAAACTAGAATAGTATAAGGATTTGCTTTCTGATTTAATGTAGAATTATGAATTTTTGGTTACATATTGCAGAGGTTTATGCTTTTAATCCATATATATATATATGATTAAAATCCATATATATATATATATATATATATATATAGATTCCAAATAAAGCAAGCAGTTCCCTGCTACATAATCCATCCATTAAACCTTAATATATATATATTAGGGTTTACATGTGTGTCTGTATACACACACACACATATATGTGCTTATATGCAGAAAAAAATATAATCCCCATGTCATAAGGGAAGAATTCAATATGTGTTGTAGGTGTTTCTTAACTCCTTTTCATGTCCAAAATGTTCCTCAAGCACAGGAGTTGAACATGATCAAAAACCAAAAGGGTGTACAATGATGGCTGTCTCAGTCCCCTAGCTACCAATTTCTTTTCTTTCTAGAGCAGCGGTTCTCAACCTGTGGGTCATGACCCCTTTGGGGGGTCGAATGACCCTTTCACAGGGGTCGCTTAAGACCATCGGAAGACACGTATTTTTGAAAAATACATATTTTTTTACACATGAAGAAGCAACAAAAATTTTATGGTTGGGGGTCACCACAACATGAGGAACTGTATTAAAGGGTCACGACATTAGGAAGGTTGAGAACCACTGTTCTAGAGCTACTTAATGTATACTAAAGTATATCCCTGTATATAGAAACATATTAAAATATAAATGGTGGCATACACTCCTTTGTACATGCTGTTTTGATTGTTTACTTTCCTACCTCTTGAGTACTTCACTGTGGATCCTGGCTTATACCATAGTGTGGGTCTCTTCCATTTCCCTCTCTGGCTGTATTCCTATATTCACACTCAGATCATTCACACTTGTTTCCTATTTGTCGTAAAGGAAGAACTGGAGATGATGTGTCCTCACCCCATTCACCATCAGTACACCTTTTTAAAAATTCCACCTAGAAGTTTAAGGATTAGAGCTTCCTTAAGTCATTCTTAAAGCTAGGTTTATCTGGAAGCAATGAGGGAATGGGGAAAGCTGCAAGGTAAAGCAGACTTCATCTGAAACAGCCAACTATCTACCTGCTGACCTGCTAAGTTAATGAACACTCACATTGCAACATCTATTACATGTAAATGAAAATTCCCACCAAAGACAGAGGATGTTATGGCTTTAATAAATTTAAGCCCATATTTCACTCATTTTCATTTTGCTTTACTATGAGTCATGTAGATTCCAAATAAAGCAAGCAGTTCCCTGCTACATAATCCATCCATTAAACCTTAATTGCCTTTTGGCATTCAGAGTTACTGGGCCTTGGTCATCTTCCTTGAATCCCTTAAGTCAAAAAGGAAATATCAATGATAAACTCAAATTTTTATTAATAACCTTGGAACAAATACATTAATAATAATTCCTTAAAGTTACATAGCATTTTACAATTTTAAAAGAATTTTCACTTACGCCAATTAAATCCTCACAACATCCCCGTGAGGTAGGCAGGGTAGGTGTTATTTTCCTATTACTAGTGAGGAGAACAAGGCTAAGAGGTAAGTAAGGTCACACAGGTGGTAAATGATGGAGCCAGGACTAGAACCTAGGCCTTCTGACATGCTGCCTCCCTGAGAACATTCAAGTAACAATACTCTATTCTATATAATGAACATTTTTCTCCTCTGATGTTGGTCAGATCTGTTTTTTTCACAAGTTACATTGCCTTTTTCTAATATCCAAAAACACTCAAACTGTGACAAGACATTTCTTGCCTGTTACTGGACTATTTCTCAGATGTATCAAAGCACTATCCTAAGATGAAACTTATATTTAAGTTTTGAAGATCCCTGGCTACAAATTCTAAATTATGATGTGAACATTTATTTTAGAAAATTATGCAAAAGTATGTTGAACTCGAACAGAAACAAAATAGGTCTTTATACTCTTAAAAGGTTTGTAGTCTTTCCCAATAAGATTTTTAGACATGCATAAATGGAAAATAGTGAAATATGTTTGGCAACATTACCACATTAATGGGAAAGCTATGTAGAATGTACCTAAATGCAAGTCATGTCACAGTAATTTGTTTCCTTTTGTTGGCCTTGAAGAGGATGGAGAACCATTAGTGTTTACTTTTAGGTTTGATCTCCATCTTATGTGTGATATCTCAGCAACAAGCTAGAAACAATAACCTGAATTATCCATTAGGAGGGTCCAAGAAGTGGTGATTAAAACATATGCGTGCGGTAGAAAGGGAAGAAAACACTTGCTTTTCAGTGGTTTTGCCTAAGCCCAGAGTAAATATTTATCAAAGCAGATTTTATGCTATAGTATCTTTTAAATTTAGAAATGTGAAATATGGTAGAGTTATCAATTTTGAATACAAGACTGAAACTGAATGTAGCTGACCTAAACCTACCTATCAAAAGCACCTAAAGCTGAACAGGCAGAAAAGGTGAGGGATAAAACCCAACTGCTCTGGTATGAAGTGAAAAAAAACAAATGCAAATTCTCAGGTTAAAGTGAACCACAGAACATCAGGCATATAAAACACATTTTAAAAATATAAAAATGAGGCTTGGCACCTGTAGCTCAGCGGCTAGGGTGCCGGCCACATACATCAGGGCTGACGGGTTTGAACCTGGCCTGGGCCTGCCAAACAACAATGACAAGAACAAAAACAACAACAACAAAAAAAACAGCTGGGCAGGCGCCTGTAGTCCCAGCTACTTGGAAAGCTGAGAGAATTGCTTAAGCCCAAGAGTTTGAGGTTGCTGTGAGCTATGACGCTACGGCACTCTACCAAGGGTGACATAGTGATTTAAAAAAAAAAAAAAAATATATATATATATATATATATATATATATGAAAAAATGAAATTGAGTTGTGTTATCAGGAATGACATTTTTAAAATTCTAGTTATGGCCTTTTAAATTTAAGAGCAATAGGGAGAAACTTAAGCTTATGGGGGAGTGCAGAAAATGAGATCTAGAAAGGGAGTTGAGGTGGGAAGTTAGGGAAGACCAATAACCAACTTAAATACATTCAAAATGGATTTAGAATTCCTCTAAATCCATCCTTTTCAAAAAATGTTTACTAAGGTGAGAGATTTGGTCAAAAGCTAGTGACAGGAAACATGACTATCTTACCTAAAATATTTAAATGGCGCGTATAAATTATGTTTTTATAGATCAGTCCACTGATCAGGCTGTAGAACCAAGTTTTAAGTGCTGCTATCAATGATACATGGCAGAAACCTGCATCAAAAAATATAATTGTCATAGTAGGACTCAAGATTAATGAAACTATTAAGAAACAAGTACTTAACCTTTTGTACATTAAGTCTAATAAACATTTGTGCTTTTACTAAAAACTAAAAATTAGTTTTAACTAATGTGAAAAATATGCAGCTATATTTGTTTAAAATAAAACTTGAGATCTATAATGTTCTAGTTCAGTAGACTGGGTTCAAAACCAACTATACTTTTGAAATGCAGCTAGACTATATCCTTACAGAGTATCACTGTTGTCATCATCTTCATGTTTTCTCTTCAGTGGGTTTGACTCATTGGCCATGTTCTGTGATGAAACCATGTTGGTAGTAATAAGAATATTTTTTGGCCCAATCATTGAAGGATTAATCAGAACATTTTGTACTGAAGTTGTTGCAGGAACTGTAAACGAGAAGAAAGCCCCCGCAAACTGAATTATCCATAATCTAAAACGTGGGAAAAGGTATATAACAAAGCTAAATGTAATTTTAAAATGAATTTAAATAGCATGAAGTGCAACTACATTGTAGAAGAAACTACTCCTACTGCATTAGGAATAGAAATAAATTTTTAAAAATCTTTATTATTTCATTTATTTACTTTTAATTGAAAAATAATTGTGTATACTTATGGTAAACTAATGTATACATAAAGATTAAATCAACTTAAACTTTACCTAGTATAAGGTTAAAGAAGTTGTATCATATTTTAATTTAATTACCTAAAATTTCAATTAGTACTTAGTCATGGGAAACAATGAACTGGATTTGGCAAGCAACATACTAAAGGCACATGTTAAAGGTAAGGAATCATGCTTTTTTTATGAGCCAATATTTTACATAAGTCTTTGGTTAGGTTTCAGAATATGTATAAGCTAAACATATTAATTAGGAAACTATACCATAATAGAATTCTACTTATATTATTCCAAAACATATATATCATCTCCTATTAAGTTGAGTAAAGGTACAATTTTCACTTGAATTTACATTTTGGAATGCATACATATATTCATCACTAAGTTGTATCAATTTCTTGAGCTTTTGCCCTAAAAGTATTTTTCTCTGAAGATGCCTTAGCTTTGTGGACCACACTGTTTAGTTCACTGTGTTCTTTGAAAATTTGACAAGAATGTTGAATGCTCTCCCCTCCTAAAATGTTAAATATGCTATAGTCAGCCCTTATCTGTGGTTTTGCTTTCCACAATTTCAGTTACCTATAGTCAACCATGTTTCAAAAATAGGTGAGTACAGAAGAAGGTATTCTGAGAGAGAGACAACATTCACATAACTTCCATTATATATTGTTATAATTGTTCTGATTATTAGTTATTGTTATTAATCTCATACTTTGCCTAATTTATAAACTAAACTTTATCATAGATACGTATGTATAGGAAAAAATGCGGTATATATAGTGTTTGGTACTAATTGCAGTTTCAGGCATCTACTGCACAAGTCCTGGAATATATTACCTGAAGATAAGGGGAGACTTATCATACTACTGTATGTAAAATTACATTCAATTTTTGATGGCTTATAGATAGACCCCTCTGAAGAACTCTGATTTGCAGCATTATTTTCTACCTTCCTTTTGTGATATGAGAACAATCTAACTCTTGCCATAGGAACACAAACTGTTCTACAATTGGAAATTTTTTATAAATTCTATTTCCCCTCCCCAAATCACATTACCTGGTTTGACAGGTGTACTCTGAGAAGGTGGAATCTGCACGGTAAATCTTTGGCTTGCCACTGACACTGGAGTTGCAACTTTATTGGGGACAGATACTGTTTGTGGGGTTGCTGTAGTTATAATTAACAGATCATATTAGTTAGATACAGATTTCTATTCTGCATTCTTTAGCTTACCAGAAACTACCTTCAGAACATTTTGTACTGCAGTTGTTGCAGGAACTGTAAACACCTAAAGCTAAACAGGCAGAAAAGGCAAGGGATAAAACCCAACTGCTCTGGTATGAAGTGAAAAAAAGCAAATGCAAAGCACAAGGAACTAATTAAAGATGAGAAAAAATCACTATAAATAAAAGCAAAGTAACTTAAAAAGCTTATAAGCTTGTTTAGATGCTACATTCTATACTGGTAAAGAATGTGGTCTGTGCAGCCTACCTGCTTAAGTTTGAATCTAGGCCCTATCATCTATCTACTGGCTGAATGTTGTTGTGAAAGTTATTTAAATTTTTTGTAACTCAGTTTTCCCATCTGTTACATGAGGATAATAGTACCTATTTCATACAATTCTTGTGAGAATTAAATAATCTATGTAAAGCTCTTCAAATAGCATCTGGTACATAGTAAGCACTGAAGTTTATCTAGATGAAGCCACGAAGTTGAGAGTTTAAATAAATTGCCAAAATAAAGACCCAAGTTTTCTATTAACTACTTTAGTTGGCACTTTTAATTTCTGTCAACTGTTGAGAATGAGAAGATGACTTCTATGCCCGTGAAACCAAACCAATAGGCTTCTAACAAAGGTAGCTGATCAAATACACCCCTTGGGGTCAATAGGTAGGCAGAAAAAAATTTCTTTTCCATGGTCAGAGACTTTTTAAGCAGAAAGGTTATCTTGGAGGTCACTTAGTTTAAACCTTACCATGTAAATTTTACCCATTCTAAAGTGAAACTCAAATACCACCCAATTTTACAAAACTTTAATTTGCTTAGTTAGAAGTCTTATCTGTTGCCTCTGAAATTCCCTTAACATGTTGTAGGAGTCTTATTATTAGATTCATCACTGTATTATAAGTCTTGGCTACATTTTTTATCCTTGTGAGGACATGGCTCTTGTGCCTTCCTCCTAACAAGGTACTCAACACGTTTGCTTAATGAACAAATTACAAGACTTAAAGACTTCATATAGTGATGTAATTGCTCTCTCAAAAAATACATTTATGGGCCAGGTGTGGTAGTTCAAGCCTATAATCCTAGCATTCTGGGAGGCCAAGGTGGGAAGATTGCTTAAGCTCAGGAGTTCAAGACCAGCCTGAGCAAGAGTGAGAGCCTGTCTCTAATAAAAATAGAAAAATTAGATGGGCATTGTGGCAGGCTTCTGTAGTCTCAGCTGCTAGGGAGGCGGTGGCAGGAGGATTGTTTGAACCCAGGAGTCTGAGATTGTGAGCTAGGCTGATGCCATAGCACTCTAGCCTGGGGAACAGAATGAGACTGTCTCCAAAAACAAAAAGAAAAAAATTACAGAAATGTGTCTGTTTCTAATTTTTCCTTTGGAGATGCAGGCTTTCTATTACCTCCCTTTCCCTTGGAACCAGCAGTCTACCCAGGAATAGAATTGCTAAAGAGACTATAGCTATCATCATCTCTAGGGACAAAGGGAAGAAAGTCTAAGTGGGGGGAAAAAGCCTAAAGGTACCAAGAAGTATAGGTTCTAGTGATTTTCTTTGTCTTAAACCCAGGAGGTGAGAACTTATTCTAAATACCTCTATCCTAAGGTAAGTAATGCCATGTATTAAGGTCCAAAGTATTTGGTGAAGGTTAATGAAGCAATACAAGTATTTTGTTTTGTTAAAAGAAGAAAACTCCATGGTATGTAGATTTTGTTTTGATCTAAAGATTTACCTTTAAGCAAGTATGAAGTTTCAGTTTTAAAACTGAATAGAGTAGATGCTTAGGTCTTAAGGTTTATACAACTCATTAAAAAATCTTTTTAAGTTTAAAACTTGTACCTTTAATAGTTATTGGTAGAGCTTTCACTCTAGATTTAAACAATCTATAAAGATTTACAACAAATTCTAACTAGGAATAAAAATCATAACTGATAGTTGAAATTGGTTAACTTGTCTAACACATATAACGGATTACCACAGCCTAGGTTTTTTTTTTTTTTTTTAATTGGCATCCAAGATGGGCTTAGAACATCTTGTGTCAGACAGCTAGAAATCCTCAAAAATGATGGAGATCTGTCAAAAATGACATAGGAAACACCTTAAAGGGGCTTCCACTGACCATATAAGACAATAAAAACTGTTTTAAAAGGGTTAGCATTAAAAGCAGAACTATTTTTCCTTTGAGATGCTTAAACTTCAGGGAAGCTTTGGTGGCTCACACCTGGAATTCTCAGCTCCCTGGCAGGATCAGGTAGTAGGACTGCCTGAACTCAGGAGTGTGAGACTTGCCTGAGCAAGAGTCAGAGCCTGTCTCTACTAAATACAGAAAAATTAGCTAGGCATTGTGGCATGTGCCTGTGGTTAGTTACTTGGGAGGCTGAGACAATAGGATTGCTTAAACCCAAGAGTTTGAGCTTGCATTGAGCTACAATGACACCACTGAACTCTATCCAGGGTGACAGAGAGAGACTCTGTCTTAAAACAAACAAAAAAAAGGGCTTTTTGTATATTTTGAACTTCTGCATTTTCTTACTAATATATTCAGAAATTTCTTTAATTTCTAATAATCAGGCTACTGCCACAAGTGTGTTTGGCAACTTCATTTGTATGAAAGATAGAACACAGCTAACAGAAAATTCTTGGTTTTGATATCATAGTTTATACCAACTACAATGTTGGGAAATTTCCAATTTTATACACTTTTGGAATCAGTCCTTGTGGATTTTTCACTTTGAAATCCAGTAAAATGTATGTTTATAGTTTTACTACAAGATGAGTAAAATTATCAATAGCAAGACACAGGAAAGTTCTGACTTACTTTTTTTTTTTTTTTTTTGGTGACAGTCTCACTTTATTGCCCTCCGTAGAGTATGGTGGCATCATGGCTCATAGCAACCTGAAACTCTTGGGCTCAAGTGATTGTGCCTCAGCCTCCCCAGTAGCTGAGACAACAGTCATCTACCACAACCCAAGCTATGTTTAGAGACAGGGTCTCAGTTTTGCTTGGGCTGGTCTCAACTCCTGGGCTCAAGCAATGTACCCACCGTGGCGTTCCAAAGTGCCAGGATTACAGGTGTGAGCCACCGCGCCAGGCCCTGACTCATCTTTTGACTTGAATTACACTTCCCAAACCAAGTGCTGAGGCACTAGTCCTTTACTAGCCAGAAAAGTCATTTCTCCCATTTCACTTACCTATAGTAGGAGTGGTAGGTCTGCTACTAACAGCACCAACACTTAACCGTGGAACTACTCTTCCTTGGTTAGGTCCCTAGAGGATTTAAAAAACAACTTAATTTTAGTGTTGTTAAGATTTGACACCTAAATTTATCAGGAGTGAAATCTGGATTGTTGATGAGGAGTTCTTTTTTTTTTTTTTTATTTTTGAGACAGGGTCTCACTCTTTTGCCCTGGTTAGCGTGCAGTAGCTTATCATAGTTCACTGCAACTTCAAACTCCCGGGCTCAAGTGATCTTCCTACTTCAGCTAGGACTATAGGTGTGCACTACCATGCCTGGCTAATTCTTCTACTTTCAATAGACATGGGGTCTCACTCTTGCTCAGGTTGGTCTTGAACAGCTGACCTCAAGGGTTTCTTTTGCCCTGGCCTCCCAAAAGGCTAAGATTATAGGCCTTAGCCAAAATGCTTGGCTTGTTGATGAGAATTATTAATGGGATAATACATGGCAAGAATGTCCTGTTTCTATTCTATCAGTGTTCTAAATCCAACATGTAAACTAGGGTTTTTGCAAACATGTATACATGTAATTATATAAACATAGATAAGAACATGCATATATGTAATCTGACATAGTATTTAATTTTAAGGTAGAGTTTTATTTAAATAGGGAATAACAGCTAATTTCCTTGTGATTTTTAATCTTAACTAGTCAATGTCTTAAGCCAAAAGGAAAAAAGAAAAAACCTCTCTTATCGTGGAATTTCAGAAAACAAAGATAGCCCAGTATGGGGAGAACTTTTTCAGTGGTGGGAGAGCCTTAGGTCACATTTCAGAAAGTAGGCCCAATTCCTAATGGTGTATCATCCACTCTCTTATTGGACCTCAGTAAAAACCTATGTGTACAGCAGGAAGAGTTAAAAGACCTGGGAATCAGTTCTTCCTTTGCTACTAACTCCATAAATGAATTTGGACTCAGCTTCCTAATGTAAAAAATGGTTATTGACTTGACTAACAGAAAATTTCCTTCTAGCTCTAAAAACTTTAAAAATTAAAAAAAAATTCTAGTAAGTTACCTTAACCTTTTATCTACTGCACTAATTGCAGGAATTTGCTTTTACAAATTCCCTTAACATATCCCACCTTTTTAAAAAAGCAAAGTTGACTAAAATTTCTTACCTTTTTAATTAAGGACTTCAGCCTATAATTTGGAGCTGTTAAGCAGTATCTGTCAGGTGGCAGTCTGGGTCCTGCATATGGCTTAATCAGTGGAAGAGGGGTTTGATTTTTCTGCCTTGCAATATCTAATAAAAACTAAAAACCAAAAAAATACTTATTAGAGCTACAATTAAAAAACATTATAAGTAAAAATAACTTCAAATAAAAGTTGTCTCACATCTCTTGGGGGAGGAGAGGTAAAAGATTGATCAGCACGGCACTGGATTGCCAGTCTCACATCATCTGCATCAACATTAGGTTTCTTAGCATGGCTTGAATAAATTTTTGCATCATCCAGAATTGTAGTCACATATCCTTTAAGAACAAAACAATTTGTCTTAAACATATGAAGACAGCTTAATATTTATGGCCACTTAACAGAGGGTTCCACCAACTTCTAGACTGTTTGCAAATTTTGGTTTTAATAGCTAATTGTCCCATCTATATGATCAATTTTAAACAGATATCGCAGTATAAGTACTGCTCTTAGCTTGAACTTTTACCGCTTTAGGCTGAATTCTGATTATCTCTTAACATAATTTGGTTGAAAATGTTCCTGTGATAAAACAATCTTTTCTGATTTACACGTTAGACAAGTTTTTGGTGTTTTGTTAACTTACGGAAAGCGAATTCCAACATTTGATTTATAACCCTTGGTTCATACTCCGTGATTCCCATATCCTTCAGGATCTGTGCCATCACCTGTGGATTTAAATAAAAATGCCAGATGCAGAATTTGGTATTGGAAATCAAGGCTGGATAAAGGTAATATTTATTATGCAAAGTCCCCCTTTTCTGGGCCCCAAACTCCTACTCATCTTTGTCCTCCCAAGTGAGTGTCAGTGACCACACGTAGTACGCTCTTGCTGAAAATATTTATTTTTTTATTTTTAGGTGGGGGTCGGCATGGGGTGAGGGTGGGAAAAGAGAAGAAGAAGACCGGGATTGGATTCCTGAGCAGAGTTAGGAGTGGTTCCAGCTAGTTGTCATTTTCGGATGTGGTGGTTGTGGTGGTGGGGGAGCTAGCATCAGAACGCTGCAAACGGAGTCAGGGTTAGCAGGTTAGGAGGGTGAAACAACGAGGCGGCAGGTGTCAGAAGCCTGGGAGACAAAGCCGGGCGGCCCAACGCACACTCCATTGGACAACTACCCCCCGGGGGAGCTCAGCTCGGGCAGTGAGTGAATGGCCCAGGGGCCAGGACGCATCTACCATCCTTTCCTTCTGTTCGCTCCAGCTGGGCTGAAGCTGGCGCGTGAGCCCGCCCCCTGCCTCACGCCCTCAGCCTGGTCCTGCCCTGCAGATCCTGTGCCGCTTCAGACTGCACACACCGTCTCTTACACTTCGCACTTACCAAGGCATCTCTCGGAGCATTCTTGGGAGGCGCCATCTTGCCGGACTCCATGTTATCCAGCCACTCGTCATCCGGGGAGAAAGTGCAGCTAGCGGCTAGTCGCTCAGGCTCCACCCCTATGGGGGGCGGAAGGCGGGGTTATGTGCCGACCAGCCAGCGGGTTTTAATTTTACCGCAGCCTCTCTGGGTGCCTGTCGAGGGAAGCTAGTCTAACCCACGTCCACGATCGGGCTCCCAAGAGAATGGGCGCCGGCTCCAGAGGATTGGAAGAGGCGGGTAAGCCTTCCTTGGGATGCCCTGGTAGGAGCTGAAAGACGTAGAAGAGACAAGTGCGTCTTCCCAGAATTATTTTCTGGCAAAGTGCACCAAATGGGCCATTCTCACCTTTGCTGGGGTCTCTCCTCACACTTTTGCTACCAACAAGACCGGCCTCCTGGAATTCCAGCACAGGCCCTGCTTCCATCTGCCCCGGTGTTAGGGTTTTCTGGTCCAACACAGAACACCCAGTTACACTTGAATATCACATCAATAACGAATGCATTTCTTGTATGCATAAATCACAAATATTGTACGGGCCATACATATGCTACAAAATTATTGTTGATTTTATATTCAAATTCAAATTTAACTGAGAGTCCTGGACTTTTACTTGCTAAATCTGGCAATTCCACACACTAGCCTGCTCTCCACACACCAGGAATCTGTTCATCTCTTATCATTCTCAAAGCCCTGCCAAGGCTTCCCATTTCACACTGACGAAAAACTAAAGCCTTTGATCACCTGCAGCCATTCCATTGGAGCCCCTCCAGCCTCATCCCTTGGCCCTGAACAGCTTCCACTATGTCCCCGCTGAGACCCACATAGGCCCCTTTCTGGTCTCCTAGATGCTCTTCCTGCCCATCCCTCACCCCTACCCCAACAGCTCCAGTGATTTTCTTGAGAACTGTCCATCCATCCAGAGTAACTTTCAAAATAATGTACGCCAGTTAACTGACTCTGGCTTAAAAATGTACCAGAAAAATCTTTCTTACTCTTCTGCATCCACCAATGCCCTAGGGTTCTCTATCTCAGGAAAAGTCACCATGACCCTCTAAGTCTGGAAATGGAGCAGGCAGCCATGTTGCCACTTTCCCTCATAATCCACATTCAATCTAGCACAAATCCTGTCACAGCAACCTCCCAAAGTCTATTCATGCCTCTTCATCACTATCCAGTGCTACCATGCCAACAAGTCCAAGACAACAGCCTTACCAAGATTCCAGAAATAGGACTTAAAATAGTGCTCCTGACATCCCTCCACAAAACTGGAGGGATCTTTCGGTTATAAATCATTTTCATTAAAGCCCTCGAATGCCCCTCGCCCCCCCACACACTCAAATTCATACTGAATTCCCGGGCTTAGAGGGCCCTTTAGTTTTGGGGAGCAACTCACTTCATCTGGCTTGTTGGAATCCGTAGTCCACTAGGCAGCCATCTTGAAGTTTGGGCAGAGAACCATGTGTTCTAAAAACATTGTATCCAGTGGGAAAATTTGTTTCCACTCTCAGTGAGCGCCTTTCCTCACTCACTGTGACCAATCTCTGCAAAACTAGTAACAGTACCACTTCCCTTTTCAATAGGTAGTATATGTGCAGGGTACACAATTTTTAAAATATTAATAAAACCCAAATAAAACAAAATCTGTCTAACCTGTTCCAATCTTATTTCACTTTCACAGAAGGCACCACTGTTTACCAGTTTTTTGTCTATGAAATTTACAAATGATACCTTGTGTGTCTTATTCCCCCCACCTGAATGGTACTGTATTCTTAGGTGACCAATCATTGAAAGCCAACCCAGGACACAGCTGTATTAGATGAAAACCCTTAACATAATACATTATAAGTAATTGTACATATATGTTATTACCTGAAAACAAGTGTTCATTTGAAATTATGTGTTTAGAAAAACATAAACAAAAAATACAGAAGTACTATTTACATTTCTGTTACATAAATGCTATTATCTAAACAAAATAGTACTAGTTAATAATTGCATCTAGTAGTAATTAGTAGGAGGACTCATTAAATATGTTGGAAATAGAACTATTTTCATTATATTTCTGTCACAGCTATTAAACTCTTGCATATTTAAATTTTGTAAGTCACATTATTGTGTATTCTTACTATGAGTTCTGACAATTAAGTTCCCAAATACATTTTAGAAAATCACTATGGTCATGTTGTATTGTGGGTCCAGTTTCAGTCTTCTACAGGTTGCCAGCCTGTTCACCCAGCACCATTTGTTAAATAGGGAATCTTTTCCCCACTGAATGTTTTCAATTGGTTTGTCAAAGTTCAAATAAAAGTAAGTAGCTGGATTCATCTCTTGGTTCTCTATTCTGTTTCAGATATTTATCTCTCTGTTTTTGTGCCAGTACCAGGCTGTTTTGATCACTATCAATTTATAGTATAGTCTGAGGTCTAGTATCGTGATTCCTCCTGCTTTGTTTTTATTTCTGAGTAATGTCTTGGCTATTTGAGTTTTTTTTCTTATTCCATATATAATGATGTATTTTTTTTTCAAGATCTTTATAGTATGACTGGAGCTTTAATATGGATTGCATTAAAATTGTATATTGCTTTTGGTAATATGGACATTTTAACAATGTTGATTCTTCCGAGCCATGAGCATGGTATGTTTTTCCATTTGTTAATGTTTTAAGCTATTTCTTTTCTTAGAGTTTCATAGTTCTCTTATAGAGATCTTTCACGTCTTTTGTTAGACAAACTCCCAAATATATCATCTTCTTTGGCACTACTGTGAATGGAATAAAGTCCTTAACTGTTTTTTCAGATTGACTACTGTTAGTATATATAAAGGCTACCGATTTATGAATGTTGATTTTGTAACCTGAGACTCTGCTGTATTCCTTGATCACTTCTGAAAGTTTTGTAGTAGAGTCCCTAGTGTTTTCCAGATATACGATCATATCATCTGTGAAG
>CAUYPK010120572.1:0-10636 GCA_963574355.1 Loris lydekkerianus
AGGGAGTTCTGGTTGTGGAAGCAGCTCCAGTGTGTGACACACCCGGATCCAGCAACAGGGCTGGGGGTGTTGTGCACAGTTCTGGGAGTGCCTGATGCCCAATGACTTTGGCACAGAGAACCCAAGGCTGCAGCAGTCTCTGGCCAGGAGAATGGCTCTGCACACAGGCAGGGAGGGCTCCAGAGGGCACGCAGCTACCAGGGTTCCTGGCCAGATGAACGGGCTAGTGTGGAGGCTTGTAGGACACAGGAGGGAGGATGCAGGGTTGCTTGGCTCCTGTAGTTCCTGGTCAGGGAATGTGGAGGCCCAGTGGGTGTGGGTCACTGGTCGGGGGTAACTGCACAGCTCTTATGGAGGTCTGGGTGGCACCACGCCCATGAGTTTGAGGTTGCTATGAGCTGTGAGTCACGGCACTCTACCAAGGGCAACAGCCCAAGGCTCCAGTGTGCCAAAACCGTGTCACTCTGCCCCTAAGGAAATCAGAAAGGAAGAGCAAAGAGAGGGAAGGAGGGAGGGTAGTGGGGCTTTGGTGTGTGCCACACCTTTTGGGCGCAAGACACGATTATAAGAAAGACTTTACCTAAAAAATGCAATCAGTGTAACCTGGTTTATTGTACCCTCAATGAATCCCCAACAATAAAGAATAAAGAAATGAAAAAAATAAATAAATAAAAATAAAAAGGATTAAGGTTGCAAGGCAGTTTAGTCCCCACCTTTAGGCTGCTTAGTCACTAGATTACTTTGTCCCACCCGATCCTTGCTATGGGACCCTGAGGGCGGAGCTTGCTGGAGCAGTTTTTTCACAATGGCTTACTTCGCCCAGCTCAGTGGCTCATTCTGGGGCCCCAGACAATACCCAACGTTCTCCATAGTCCTGCTCAAGCTCTCCCCAAGGCAGCTCAACTCAGTGCCCAGTCCAAAAACACCAAAACATTTCACAGGCCAGGCCCTTCCGGTTTGCAGTTTCACTGCTGCTTGTACTCATGGTTGCTGGCATGATTAGGTCGATCGAACACACGCAGCCACTTGCCAGTTTTCCACTGTTTTTGTCCTCCTCCTGGGGTCCAGAAGTCTCTTGCTGGTTCCCTGTGTCCTCAAAGGGATGATCATAGGCAGATCCCACCAGCCAGAGATGCCTGGAGTCTTGTCTCCCCAGACTCGCCATGCCCAGTTACAGGGAAGCTGTTACTCAGCCGCCATCTTTAATCCCTATCCGGTCCCTTTTATGGAAACAAACCGACACCTCATTTTTCTTTTTTAATTTGCATTTTCTTGACAATATGTGAAGTAGAACACCTTTTTCTTGTGGTTATTTGCTTTCTGTATATCTTCTTTCGTCAGGTATCTGTTAAGGTCTTTGACTCAGTTGTTTAATTGTGATATTTGTGCTCTTAATGCTGAGTTTTAAGAGTTCTTTGCATATTTTAAATAATATTCCCTTATCAGATGTGTATTTTGCAAATATTTTCTCCCAGTCTGTGGTTCATCTTCTTGCCATTGCCTTGCCACTGTTTTTTCAGAGAAGTTTTTAATTTTATTGAAGTCCAGATTATCAATTGTTTGATGTTGTACCTAGAAAGTATTCTACATAACCAAAGTCATCTAGGTTTTCTCCTAGGTTATAATCTAGGAGTTTTATAGTTTTATGTTTTACACTTAGATATATAATTTATTTTAATTTAATTTTTGTCAAAGATATAAAATCTGTGCCTAGATTCCTTTTTGTTTGTTTTGTATGTGGTGTTCCAGCACCATTTTTAAAAAAGAATATCTTTGCTTCATTACATTGTCTTTGCTCCTTTGACAAAGATAAGGTGACTATATTTAGGTGGTCTAGTTCAGATTTATTCTGTCCCACTGATCTACTTGTCTTGGTTACCAATATCACACTATCTTAATTATTATAGCTTTATACTAAGTATTAAAGTTGGGCAGCATCAGTTTTTCAACTTTTTCTTGTTTTTTTGTATTGTGTAGACTATTCTGGGTCTATTGCCTTTCTGTATAAAGTCAGTTTGTTGTTATCTACAAAATGACTTGCTGAGATTTTTAATGACATTGCACTAAATGTATAGGTCAAGGTAGGAAGAACTGGCATCTTAACAGTATTGAATCATCTTTTCTATGAATATGGAACATTTCTACATTTACTTTTTGATTTCATTCATCAGAGTTTTGTACATTTTCTGATATAGAATTCACACATATTTTGTTAGATTTATGCCTAAGCATCTTATTTTAGGTGGTGCTAATGTAAATGGTATTGTGTTTTTAATTTCAAACTTCACTGTTGTTTGATGCCATATAAAAATGAGATTGATTTTGTATATTAACATTGTATCCTGCAACCTTGTTATAATAGCTTGTTAGTTCCCTAAAGGATTTTTTGGTTATTGTTCTTATTGTTAATTATTTTGGATTTTCTATATAGATCAACCTGCCATCTACAAATAAAAAAAAAAAATAGTTTTACTTCTTCTTTCTCAATCTGTGTACCTTTTCTTTTCTTCTCTTGCCTTATTGCATTATCGAAGACTTTCAGTACAATATTGAAAAACAGTGATGAGAGAGGACATCCTTGCTCTATGTCTAATCTTTCTGGGCAAGTTTCTAGTTTCTCACCATAAAATGTAATATTATCAGTGTGTTTTTTTGTAGATGATTGCTTCTTATGAAGTTGAGGAAGTTCCCCTATATGCCTGTTAGATAAACTAAGAAATAAGAAAAATATAAGTTTTCATTTTACTTTCATGTATTCCTTCATCAATGTTCCTTACTTATTCATGTAGATCTGAGTTTATGACCTATATTATTTTCTTTTCTGTAGAGAAAATCTTGAACACTTCTTGAAGGTAGACTTCCTGACTAAAAATGCCTCCAGAAATTTGTTCAGGTTTTCCTCTCCCAGCACTGGTTGCCACAGCGGTTTCCACAGCTGAGGTGCTGCTTTAGTAAATTCTAACTCCCTGTATTTGCCTGCCTGTCTCTCTGGTCTTCAGAGCAGTGGTTTTGTCTGTGTTTTAGCCTCTCTTTTGTCTCCTAGAAAAATTGTTAATGTTTCAGTCTGCTTAACTTTTTACATGATATTAAGACAGACTGATGTCTTCTGAGCTTCTTACATGCTGTACCCCAAAACACTACTTGATTTTTACTGGTTGTAAAATCCCAGTTTGATCAACTTTTGTTTTCATTTTTGGTACTTAAAAAACATTGGTCCAAGGGCCGAGCACAATGGCTCATGCCTGTAATCCTAGCACTCTGGGAGGGCAAGGTAGGTGGATTGTTTGAGCTTAGGAGTTCAAGACTAGCCTGAGCAAGAGTGACACCCCATCTCTAAAAAAAATAGCCAGGCATTGTGGTGAGCACCTGTAGTCCCAGCTACTTGGCAGACTGAGGGAAGAGGATCTCTTGAGCCCAAGAGTTTGAGGTTGCTGTGAGCTATGACACCACAGCACTCTACTGAGGATGACAAAGTGAGTCTCTCTCTTAAAATAAATAAATAAACAAATAATAATAATAAAACAAAAAACCCCATTGGTCCATTGTATTCTGGCTTGTACTGGGACTTCAGCTGTCATTTTTTTTTTTTTTTTTTTTTAAGCAGGGACTCAACTTTATTGCATCAAGCAGCAGCTTATATAGAGTGTGGGGAAGGGGCGGGGAAAGAAGGCGGGAGGTGCATGACAGGGTTGGGCCAATGGCATGGTACCATGTTGGCTGTATCTAGGTAGAGGCAGTTTCAGGCCGGGCCTTGCTGAGTCATTGCTATGCAGAAGTAGCTCGATGGATTGACTTCTAGTCAAAGTATTATTTTTTCAAGATCTTTAAAGTATGACAGTGGAGCTTTAATAGGGATTGCATTAAAATTATATATTGCTTTGTGTAATGTATTTTGGATAGACAGTATTTCCATTTAGTGTGTCTTGGACTCTCTGTGGCATATTTGGGATGCTCAGTAGTTACATTTGGGTCTTGAACTGTGTGTCATGTATTTGGGATACTGAGTTACATTTGTGTCTGGGACTCTCTGTGACATACGTGGGATACTCTGTAATTAAATTTAGTGTGTCTGGGACTCTCTGTGGCATATTTGTCATACTCAGTAGTTACATTTGTGTCTAGAACTCTCTGAACATACTTGGTATACTCAGTAGTTGCATTTAGAGTGTCTGAAACTCTCCAGGATGTATTAGGGATACTCACTAGTTATATTTGTATCTGGGTCCCTCTGTGTTGTATTTGGAATACTCAGTAGTTACATTTGGTACTGTTTGTGACATACTTGGGATACTCACTAGTTAAATTTGTGTCTAGGACTCTCTGTCATGTCTTTGGGATACTTAGTAGTTACATTTCTTGTCTCTGAGACTCTCTGTAATATATTTGGGATATTCAGTAGTTACATTTAGTATGTCTGGGACTCTCTCTGATGTATTTCGGATAGTCAGTAGTTACATTTATATCTGGGACACTCTGTGATGTATTTCAGATACTCTGTATTTCTTTTTTAGTGTGTGTGGGACTCTCTCTGATGTATGTGACATGCTCAGTAGTTACTTTTGTGTCTGGGACTCTCTGTGACATATTTGGGATACTCAGTAGTTACATTTAGTGTGTCTGGGACTCTGTGTGATGTATTTGGAATACTGAGTAGTCATATTTGTATCTGAGACTCTCTGTGACATATTTTGGATACTCAGTAGTTTCATTTAGTGTGTCTGGAACTCTTTGCGATGTATTTGGGATACTCGGTAGTTACATTTGTGTCTGGGTCTCTCTGTGATGTATTTGGGATTCTCAGTAGTTATATTTAGTGTGTCTGGGACTCTGTGTGACTTTTCTGGGATACTCAGTAGTTACATTTGTGTCTAGGACCCTCAGTGATGTATTTCGGATGTTCAATAGTTACTTTTAGGGTGTTTGGGACTCTCTGTGACATATTTGTATACTCAGTAGTTACATTTGTGTCTATGACTCCCTGTGATGTATTTTGGATACTCAGTAGTTATATTTTGTGTGTCTGGGACTCTGTCTGACGAATTTGGTATACTTAGTAGTTAACTTGTTCTGGGACTCTCTGTGACATATTTGGGATACTGAGTGGTTACATTTGTATCTGGGACAGTCTGTGATGTAATTTGGATACTCAGTAGTTCCATTTAGTGTGTCTGGGACTCTCTGTCATGTATTTGGTATACTCAGTATTTACATTTGTGTCTGGGAATCTCTGTGACATGTTTGGGGTATTCAGTAGTTACATTTGTGTCCAGAACTCTCTGTGATGTATTTGGGATACTAGATAGTTATATTTAGTGTGTCTGGGACTCTGTGTGACGTTGTGGGATACTCAGTAGTTATATTTGTGTCTGGGTCTCTCTGTCACGTACTTGGGATACTCAGTACTTACATTTGTCTCTGGGACACTCTGGGACATATTTTGGTTACTCAGTAGTTACATTTGTGTCTGGGGCTTTCTGTGATGTATTTGAGATACTCGTTAGTTACATTTAGTGTGTCTAAGGCTCTCTGTGATGTATTTGGGTTACTAGGTAGTTACATTTAGTGTGTCTGGAACTCTTGTGATGTATGTCACATGATGTACTTGGGATACTCAGTAGTTACAATTTATGTATCTAAGACTCTATAATGTACTCGGAATACTGAGTAGTTACATTTCTATCTGTGATCTCTGTGATTTATTTAGGATACTCAGTAGTTCCATTTAGCATGTCTAGGACTCTCTGTGCTGTATTTCGGATACTCAGTAGTTACATTTGTGTCTGAAACTCTCAGTGACGTATTTGGGATACTCAGTAGTTATATTTAGTGTGTCTGGAACTCTGTCTGATGTATCTGGTATACTCAGTAGTTACATTTGTGTCTGGGACTCTCTTTCATGTACTTGGTGTACTTAGTACTT
This sequence comes from Loris lydekkerianus, assembly GCA_963574355.1. NCBI lineage: Eukaryota > Metazoa > Chordata > Mammalia > Primates > Lorisidae > Loris > Loris lydekkerianus. The sequence continues at coordinate 5,921 of CAUYPK010120572.1, forward strand.
ACATTTGTGTCTGGGACACTATGTGACGTATTTTTGATGCTCAGTAGTTACATTTAGTCTGTCTGGGACTCTCTGTCATCTAATTGGGATACTGAGTAGTTACATTTGTGTCTGGGACTCTCTGTGATGTATTTGGGATCCTCAGTTGTTACATTTGTGTCTGGGACTCTCTGTGATGTATTTGGGATACTAAGTAGTTACATTTATTCTGTCTGGGACTCTCTGTGACATATTTGCAATAATCAATAGTTACATTTAGTGTGTCTGGGAGATGTCTGGGACTCCGCATCTATAATGCCTTTCATTCCGGGGCCTAGGAACTTACATGGATTTGAGCAGGCCTAGAAAATAGTAGTTTCCTTCTTCAGCCAAGTTGCTGGTGTCTCCCCAGCAGTTGTCTGGTCCTGCTGGTTACTGGAGCCTCCTGCAGGACCACCCTGCCTCCCCTCCAGCCTGCTGGTTCCTCTGGTCCCTGTCACTGCATCAACACCACCCAGGTGGAGGCAGCTAGTCTGCCCCCCAGCTCCACAAGCTGGCTGGGACACCCACTTGTCCTGTACCTCGATGATGCTACAGTGCTCTACAGAAGGCGACAAAGTGAGACCCTGTCTCAATTAAAAGAACAAAGTGAGACCCTGTCTCAATAAAAAGAGCCAGGCATGATGACTCCAGGGTGGGTAGATTGCTTGAGCTCAGGAGTTGAGACCAGCCTGAGCAAGAGCAAGACCCCGTCTTTAAAAATAGCTGGGCATTATGGAGGGCGCCTGTAGTCCCAGCTACTCTGGAGGCCATGGCATCATCACAGCTCACAGCAACCTCAAACTCTTGGGCTCAAACAATCCTCTTGCCTTGGTCTCCCGAATAGCTAGGACTATAGGCGCCTGCCACAACACCCTGTTCATTTTTCTACTTTTTTTTTTTTTTTTTGAGACAGAGTCTCACTTTGTCCCCTTTGGTAGAGTGCCATGGCATCACAGCTCACAGCAACCTCAACCTCTTGGGCTCAAGAGATTCTCTTGCCTCAGCCTCCCAAGTAGCTGGAACTACAGGCACCCACCACAAAGCCTGACTAGTTGTTTTTTTTCTTTCTTTCTATTTTTACTAGAAACAGGGTCTTGCTCTTGCTCAGGCTGGTCTCGAGCCCCTGAGCTCAAGGGATCTTCCCACCTCAACCTCCAAGATTACTAGAATTACAAGTGCAAACCACCATTCCTGGCCTCCTTTGTCCATTTTTTATTGTGTTATTTGCCTTTTTATTATTTAGTTGTAAGAGTTCTTTATTTATTCTGGATATAAATCCCTTATATGATTTACACATATTTCTATTTCTTGGGTTGTCTTTTCACTTCCTTGATAATGTTCTCTGTTACACAAAAGTTTTTAGTTTTAATGAAGTCCAGTTTATCTATTTCTTCTATTGTCACTTGTACTGTTGATATCATATCTAAGAAACCACCTCCTTCTTTTTTGTAGCTACATAATATTCCTTTACACATGTGATCTATTTAATCAAGACCATATAAACAGGCATTTAGATTAATCAAAATGTTGCTGCAGCAAACAATGCTGTAATACATTTTCTTGAACACATCATTTTGCACACTGCAAATATATCTGCAGGAAGAATGCCCAGAAGTGGAAATGCCAAGTTATAGAGTAGCGTTCTTGTCATTTTAGTAGCTAATGTCAAATTTCTATCCTTAGAAATTGGACCAGTTTAGTCACTCACCAGCATATGATGGAATGACTCACAGAGGTTTTTAAAAGCTTGGGATTATTTCTCTGTTAAAATAGTGAGATATGGGTAAGAATCCTGATTTTGCTTCCTTTTGGAAAATCAGAACGTCTGTCAACATCAGACCTGCATTTTTACAGAGCTGTAAGCCTACCACTGGAAGGGCATGACAGTACCTGCCACTCCCTGATGGTCTCTCTGACACAGACTGAGAGTCAGATGCCACTTTCTAGGCTTAGAGCAGGTAAAAGAGCAAGAAAATAAAAGAGGTGGAGAGAATATGTTTCAAAACGAGAGAGAGGGATTGGGTGGCACCTGTGGCTCAGTGGGTAGGGCCTGGGCTCCATGTACCAAGGGGGGTGGGTTTGAACCCGGACCTGGCCAAACTGCAACAAAAAATAGCCAGGTGTTGTGATGGGTGCCTGTGCTCCCAGATACTCAGGGCTCTAAGGCAAGACAATCGCCTAAGCCCAGGAGTTGGAGGTTGCTGTGAGCTGTGACATCACAGCACTCTACCAAGGGCCATAAAGTGAGACTCTGTCTATTTAAGAGAGAGAGAGAGAGAGAGAGAGAGAGAGAGAGAGAGAGAGAGAGAGAGAGAGACACCTAGTGTATCTCTTCATGGGAATAAAAGCGATCACACTTGCTATATGAAAATAACTCTGGACTGTGTCTCCTGCCTGGCTGCTGTGGGCATTTGAGGTCCAGGTACCTGGGCTAGACGCTACCAAAATCCTCTGGGGAGTTTTGAGCAGGAACATGCCCTTCAGAGCTGCCTTCCTGAAGGGTACTCTGACAGACAGCATGGTGGGGGTACTTGAGGGTAAAGCATGGCTCAATTTAAAAGTATGTGAAAGGAGCTAAATGCAGGAGGTGTGATGGTGTCAGTTCTGACTGGCAATGGAGATGTCACCAAGATGGGGACCCAGAAAGTGGCATAGGTTGGGGGTGCTGATGAGAGATGAATTCAATGGCCCTTTTAGTCATTGATGACATGGTTCCCGTGTTGATCCAAGCCCTGCAGACCTTCCTGAGCCCTAGAATTTACCCCTCCTGGGGGTGGGAGGGCCATTGTTGCCACGGGGCATTCATTTTTGTCAGTAGTCCCAGCACAGGGTGTGGCCTCCTCTTGAACAGGTTCAGCCAGGGGAAGGGAGTATGCAGCCAAACCCCACCCCCCTTCACCTGTGAAAGTGAGGGGGCTTCCAACCCAGCCAAATTCCTCAGGCTGTGCACATGAGGGCCACTTCCCGAATGGAAACTTCTGCTTTCCAGCAAATGGGGAGGATGCTGGGTCAGTAGAAACAACAGACGCCCCCTCCCCATCAGCACCCCTCTGCCACTAGGGCAGGTATAGTCAAAGACTTTGAGGAGCACAGTGGACTCTCCCTCCCAGAAAGCTGCTCTGTTGATGTCAGTGCCTTCCCTCTGACCCCAAAGTTCCTGAGTTTTATTTAACAAGACATGGTTTGGTCTCAGAAATGCCTGGGTGTGAATCCTGCTCCCTCACACTGAGACCATGGCATTCAGCATTGTCTGCAACTGTGCCAGGGTCATAACCACGAACACACATCCCCAGCACTCTCTGATGAGGGAGGCCTGGTGCAGACAGGGGTACGTGGGCACTAGAGAGCTAGGAAAGGATCTTTGCCCAGCACAGGAGGCCAGGCAGGGTTTCTGGGCATACCATCTAAGTCAGCATCTGGAAGACACATGTGTGTCAGCAGGCGACTGAGCGTTCTAAGCAGAGGGAACAGCATGAGCAAAGGGCAGGGCTGATGTGCGCAAGAGCGCGGCCCATTCTAGGGCAGTAAGAAGACAAGGGGGAGGGGACCACACAGAAACCTGGTCTAGAGAGGCAGGCAGGGTCCAGGCCACAAAGGGAGCCAGAACTGACAGCCCTGACCTCAGTTTCATCATACTTTGATGGATCAGAGTCACTAGTCCCAGCACGGTCTCTGATGGATCATTCTATGGACTCAAGAAACTAATCCACAGAAGCACCTCGCATAAGACTGGCCCGTTCTCAGGTGCAGAAGTAGCTGCTGTATTAACTCCCAGCTCCTGTGGTCAGGCGTGTTCAGTATGAAAGTGTTTCTACCTTTCTGCTTTGAGGGAGGATCAGGGGATGCCTCATTGTCCCCAGTTACAGCTGACAAAATGGGCTTGCTGGGAAGGAAGAAGCAGGGGTGGGCACTCGCAGGGCTCCTATCCTTTACTATACACACACAGACACACACAGACACACACAGACAGACACAGACACAGACACACAGACACACACAGACACAGACACACACAGACACACACACAGACACACACAGACACACACAGACACAGACACACAGACACACACACAGACACACAGACACACACACAGACACAGACACAGACACACACACAGACACACAGACACACACACAGACACAGACACAGATACACACACAGACACACACAGACACAGACATAGACACACACAGACACACACACAGACACACAGACACACACACAGACACACAGACACAGACACACAGACACAGACAGACACAGACACACACACACACAAACACACAGACAAACACACTGACACACACACAAACACACAGACACACACAGACACACACAGACATACAGACACACACAGACAGACACAGACAGACACAGACACACACAGAGACACACAGACACACACACAGACACACAGACAAACACACAGACACACGGACACACAGACACACAGACTCACACACACACACACACACACAAACACATACAGACAAACACAGACACACACACAGACACACACAAACACATACAGACAAACACAGACAAACGCAGACACACACACACACGCACAGACACAGACACACACACACAGACACGCACAGACACACACAGACACACACACAGACATGCACAGACACACAGACACACAGACAAACACACTGACACACACACAAACACACAGACACACACAGACA
>CAUYPK010120573.1:0-10942 GCA_963574355.1 Loris lydekkerianus
AGATCAGGAACCAGGCAAGGTTGCCCATTGTCTCCATTGCTCTTTAACATTGTAATGGAAGTTTTAGCCATTGCAATTAGGGAAGAAAAGGCCATCAAGGGTATCCACATAGTGTCAGAAGAGATCAAACTTTCACTCTTCTCAGACGACATGATCATATATCTGGAAAACACTAGGGATTCTACTACAAAACTTTTAGAATTGATTAAGGAATACAGCAATGTCTCAGGCTACAAAATCAACACCCACAAATCTTTAGCCTTTATATATACCAACAACCAAGCCGAGCAAACAGTCAAGGACTCTATTCCTTTCACAGTAGTGCCAAAGATTACAAATATCTTAATACAACAACTAAGAAAATGTTTTGAAGGCTATGTTAAACAGTTTTATAAAAATATTTCAAATTTTGTATAAAACCAGCATATTGTACCCCATAATTACATTAATGTACATAGGTCTGACTTAATAAAAAAAATTAAAAATGAAAGAAAAACACAAAGACAAAGCCAATTATGTGCTCTTAGTATGGGGCAGGTCAAGAAGGGTGGAGTGGAAAATCACCTGATTATTGGTAGGTTTAGGTGTCCTTTGTGTGGGGGAGAAGACAATGGTTTATAATTAGATTGTGATGCTAGCTGTATAATTCTGTGTCTATACTTAGAAGGACAGAAATGTATGCTTGCAAAAGGTGAAATAACTTATTTAAATAAATCTACTTGGGAATATTTTTCAAAACATGAACCAATCAAAAGTCTCACTGCACAAAAAGTACCCAGGTGCTGCTTACATCTGAGAGACATTCAATCCTATCGCCATTCTCACAAAAAGGCCACCATGAGTTGACATGAAAGGTACATTGTTGTATTCTACTGAAGATGTCATTTTCATTTTTTTTTTTTTTTTAAGACAGTGTCTACTCCTTCCCCTGGGCTGAGTATTGTGGTGTCTTAGTGGCTAACTACAATCTCTAATTCTTGGGGTCAACAGATATTTTTCTTTTTTTTTTTTTTTTTTTTAGCATTTTGGCTGAGGCCCACTTGCCACCTCCAGTATATGGGACTAGCGCCTTAATACTCAGACCCATAAGTATCCCAAAGGCTCAACAAATCTTATTGTATCAGCCACCTAACCATCTGGTAGTCCAGGTATCCCTCCACTGTGCCCAATTAATTGGACCAACTGCTTATGCCTCCCAGAGTACTATGAGTGTAAGTATGAGGCAACACTCCATACTTGAAGTAGAGAGCATTTTCAAGCTATCATTTGTAGCCAGTGATGTTGCTTAATGCCTGTCATCTCTGGGAGGCCCAGTCAGTTAGATTGTCAGAGCTGCTGAATTGCCTGAAACCAGCCTGAGAAATAGTGAGATACCCATCTCTGAAAAATAAAAAAAAAATGGCCAGATATTATGCAAGTGCCATGACTACCAGCTGAGGGAATATGTTTATTTTTTGACAAAACATGAAGATTGCTGTGAGTTATGATACCAGGACACTCTACTGAGGGCATCAAATGAGACTCCATCTCAATACATAAACATAGAAAACCATTGGGTTGTTATTGACCCCTCATTACTACTTTTTCATAACTACCAGTGTAGGTAATATGTTCTTTTTTTTTTTTTTTTACAAAATATGAAGATTGCTGTGAGTTATGATATCAGGATAATCTACCAAATGCATCAAAATGAGACTCTGTCTCAATAAGTAATCAGAGAAAATCATTGGGTGGGTACTGACCCATCATCATTTCTTTTTACTAGTTTATAGTTTTGAAATTTTAGCTTTAGATTAGATGTCAACTAAAGAAATCATTCTCTATAAGGGAAATTGTATTCCTCAAACCTGTCTGAGTCAAGCTATAGGATTTTATGTAACTGTCAAACATTGATATTGTAAATTACTTTTTTATTTTTATTTCCTTCCCATATGAATTTTTATGTCTTAATTTAGGTGTTTATTTATTTATTTATTTTTCTTTACCTTTTTTATTTTTTATTTTAATATATTTTATTAAGTCTTTTTTAAAATAGGTTATAAATACATTTATGCCATTTTCAATGTGTTGATTCTTTGTACAAATTGGAGTGCTTACATCATACTAATCAACATAGCTTTCATCTCATTTACCCAATTATAGCATTGGGAAATTTGTGTTCTACAAATAATACATCCAACTTGTATTTGCAATGTGATTTATAGGTGTATTTCCCTTACTATCTTTTACTATGCCTTCTATCTCCTCTCCTTCCCTCTTTCATCCTAGGCTAAAATTGTGTTTCAACTTTCACAAGCAAGTGTGAGTGATTATAAACTGGTTTCACAGAAGTACTGAGTAAACTGGATATATTTTTTTTCCATTCCTGAGATACTTTACTAACAAGAATATTTTCCAGCTCCATCCATCTAAACATAAAAGAGGTAAAGTCACCATTTTTTTTTTTTTTTTACTACTGCATAGTATTCTGTGGGTTACATATCACAATTTATTAATCTATTCATGGGTTGATGTGGACTTGGGTTTCTTCCATGACTTGGCAATTATAAACTGAGCTGCAATGAACAATCTGGTAAAAATATCTTTATTGCCAAGTGATTTTAGGTCCTTTCGATACACACATAGAAGAGGAATTGCAGGGTCAAACAACAGATCTACATTTACATCCCTAAGTGTTCTTCAAAATTCCTTCCAAAAGGAACGTACTAGGTTACATTCCACCAGCAGTACAGAAATGCTTTGATTTATCCACATTCACGCCAAAATATGTTGTTTTGGGACTTTGTGATGTGGGCTACAGGATGTAAAAGATCTCTATAAAGAGAACTATAAAACTCTGAGAAAAGAAATCGCTGAAGGTGTTAACAAATGAAAAAATATACCATTCACATGGCTGGAAAGACTCAACATTTTTAAGTGTCTATATTACCTAAAGCAATTTACACATATAACATGCAATCCCTATTAAAGCACCTTTGTCAGTTTTTAAAGATCTGGAAAAAAATAGTACTTCATTTTATATGGAAACAGAAAAGACCTCGAATAGCCAAGACATTACTCATAAATAAAAACACATCAGGAGGAATTATGCATTCAGACTTCAGACTATAGTATACGTCAATGTTGATAAAAACAGCATGGTACTGGCACAAAAATAGAGAGGTAGATATATAGAACTAAATTGAAGACCAAGAGGTGAACCCAGACACTTATTGTTATTTGATTTTTGATCCGTGTATTAAAAATGTAAATTGGGGGAAAGATTTTTTATTTCAATAAATGTTGCTGGATGAATTGGCTGGCAACTTGTAGAAGACTGAAACTATACCCACACCATTCTCCTCTAACAAAAATTGATTCTTAATGGTTAAAGAACTTAAACTTATGACATGAAAATTTAAATATTCTTAGAGAGAGTGCAGGGGAAATGGTTGAGAAAAATTGGCCTGGGAGAATACCTCATGAAGAAGACACTAAGGGTAATTGAAGCAAAATCAAAAATGCATTAGTAGAATATGATCAAATTAAAAGCTGCTGCACTGCCAAGAACACATTAAGTAAAACAAATAGTCAGCCCTCAGAAAGGGAGATAATTTTTGCAAGTTATATGCACAGAGAACCCTAATTTATTACTACAAAAAAAAAAAAATGTGATCCCAATTCATTGTGGGCAAGAAACATGAACAAAAGCTTTTCTAAAGAAGACAGGCACATGGCCTGCAGACACATTAAAAACTGATCATCATCTTTAATTATCAGAGATGTTCAAACCAAAACTACTCTGAGATATTCTAAATTATTGAAAAATATTCATACTGTGAATTTTTCTATTCATGCTTCTCTTATGCACACCACAAAATCCAGAGTACTACCTCCATCTCTGGTAGCCTCAACCTAGATTATAGCAATTTCAAACTCTAGGATTCAGGCAATCCTCCTGCCTCAGACTCCCATGTGGCTAAGACTACAGGTGCCTATTGTAATGCCAAAATGATTTTATTTTTTAGAAGAGACAGTGTCTTACACTTGCTCTTACTGTTCTTCTCACAACTCCTTCTAGAACTTCACTAATCTCAGTATGCCACAGGATTGAAATTATAGGTGAGAGCCACCAAAATTGACCATGTTCCTTTTCTCTAATTCCCTGCTGCCTTTCACCTTTACCTTACTTTATTCTTTGAACCTCCAATTGTCTCTCTCTCCATTTTTTTTTCATTTCTTTCTATCATCTCTCTCCTATACACCTTAAAGGTAACTTCTCTTGTAACAAACAAACTATGCAAGGAATCTCTGAATGTGTTGTCTTGAACTCTATACTTAAAATGGGTTAAATGTGGAGTTGGTAAATTATATCTGAATAGAGTTGAATGTTTTAATATAGTCTTATATAACTATAAGAAAGAAAAAAAAATCACTAAAACATAGGCATAAATGAGCACCAAACAAAATCCAGTAATTTCAGAGACTGATACAGAAAGTTAAATGTTTTCAGTCCAGAATGCAAACAATAGTAAGACCTCACTTGTCCAAGAAATAAGTGCCAAAGTTTTCCAGCAGTGGTGGCATGTACCTATATTCTCATCAGTTCAAAGCATAAAATCAGGAGGATCTTTTGAGTTTATCAGCTTGTATTTTCTTGAGCTATGATTGTACCAATGTATTTTACTGGGGAAAATGATAAAATGCAATATCCAATTCATAAAAAAATATGCTACTCTATAGTTTCAGGAAAAGTCCAGTAGCATACAAAATATTTTATACACATATCCCAAAAGGGATTTATTACCAGGATGAACATTCTACCTCAATATGGAAAAATCAATTAATAGAACACACTACATTAATAGAAACAATAAGAAAAACCACATAGTCTTCTCAAGAGACACAGAAAAGGCTTTTGACAGAGTGAACATATTTTCTTGATAAAATATTTTTAAAGTATTATATAAGAAGGGAAAATCTTCAGGACTACTAATGGGATTTACAGACAATTGCATACATATATTGTGCTATATTCACATGATGAAATATTTTTAAACAATCAAAACAAATGAAGTGCCCAATCTATGTTCAATAGGACTGAACCTTAAAAACATGACTAAGTGCTTGTGCCTCAAGCTGCTGAGGCACCAGCTACATACACCTGAATTGGTACGTTCAAATCCAGCCCAAATGTAACAAACAACAATTATGGCTGCAACCAAAAAATAACTTGGCATTGTGGTGGGCACCTGTACTCCTGCTACATTAAAGGGTAAGGGAAAATAAATGCTTGAGCTGAGGATTTGGAGGTTGCTGTGAGCTGTGATGTCATATCACTCTTCTGTGGCTCACAGCTGAAAGCTCTTCCTGAAAAAAAAATATCATTATGATAAGGGAACAAAGCCACTTACAAAGAACATACTGAGTATGACTGAACTCAGAAGAAAATATCAAACAAGGCCAATTTTCTGCTAGAAGTATGGGGCAAGTGCAAAAGTGTAGAATGGTGGGGAAGATGAAAATAACTCCTAGTAGGTATTGATATTCTCTGTGTAGTGGGAGAAGACAATGTTCTGAAATTAGATTGAGATTATATCTGTAAGAAACACAAAACTGTACAATTTCAAAGGTGAACTACCTATTTTAATAAAGCTACTTGACTATGTTTTCCAATGCTTGAGGTGTTCCAAGTGCTCACAGAATAAGAAGTACCCAGGAAGTGAATGTAATTGAGAGACTGTCAACCATATCTCCCTGCTCATACACTGGTTTCCATAAATTGACATGGAATACACATTGTTCCATCCTACCAAATTTGTCATCTTCTTTTTCCTTGACATAGAGACTGACTTCCCCCTTGGTAGACTGCCCTAACATCATTAGAACTGATGACAATCTCAAACTCCAGGGATCAGCAGTTTTTGTCTGAACATCCTTAGCCTCTGGGATTTTACTTGCCCCCACACAGTGCCCACTTATCTTGGAACACCTGCTTCAGCTTCCAAGAGTGTTGCCATTATTGCACTCCAGACCTTGAAGTTGGCATATATTTTTTATTATTATTAAATTGTAGCTGTGTACATTAATACAATCATGGGGCACCATACACTGGCTTTATAGACCAATTGACACATTTTTATCACACTGGTTAACAAAGCCTTTCTAGCATTTTCTTAGTTATTGTGCTAAGACATTTACATTCTCCATTTACTAAGTTTTACATATACCCTTGTAAGATGCACCACAGGTGAAATCCCACAAATTATCATCCGTCCAGCCCCCTCTTTTTTCCCTCCCCTCCCTTCCCTCCTTTCCCCTATTCTTAGGTTATAGTAGGACTGAGTACATTGGATACCTTTTCTTCTATTCTTGAGATACTTTACTAAGAAGAATAAGTCCCAGCTCCATCCATGTAAACATGAAATAGGTAAAGTCTTCATCTTTCTTTAAGGCTACATAATATCCCATGGTATACATATACCACAATTTATTAATCCATTCGTGGATTGATGGTCACTTGAGCTTTTTCCATAAATTAGCATATTTTCAAACAATGAATGGTGTCCAGCTGTGGTGTTTCATGCCTGTCATCTTTGTACTTTGTAAGGCCCATTCATTTGAATTGTCTGGGTTTCTAAATTGGAGACCAGCATGATAACTAGTAAGATTCTCATCTATGAAGAATAAAAAATGGCCAGATATTATGCAGGTGACTGGAGTCCCTTTAGGGGAAAAAGTTCACTTGATACCAACATTTGAAGTTTTCTGTGAGCTATCATACCAAAGTACTCTACTGAGAGCCACAAAAGGAAATTCAGTCTAATACAGAAATTGAGAAAACTTTTGGCAACAAACTTCCCCCTCATTTTTATTTTTGACCACGGATATAGAGTTGGAATTACTCTCTAGATTAGATGTCAACTAGAGCAATTATTCTCGCATAGAAAAATTGTTCACCTAAAACCTCCATTAATCAACCCTTTGGATTTTATGTAATTTTGACTATTTGAAATATTATATTCTTGTAGTGACTGCACATTTCCCACACAGCAATTTCTTAAATCCAGTCAGACTTTACATATTCACAGTACAAATTAGACAGTATACCATCCACCTATTCTATTGGTGTTGGGATCCTTCAATCACGGCCAATGTTATCTTGCCTCCTGTGTAACCGAGCCAGGGACCAAATATCTCTGTACAAACCCTACCCATCATATCAACTGACAATCTGTGAATGAAGCAATTTCAAACACACTTCTCCTAACTCATTGCAAGTTCCAGGGCCACAATAAATCTACACCTTAATGTAGTCTCATATTCCATCTCCCTATTGATCTCTCCTTGTACTGTGTCTCTTCAAAACAGTGCCTAGAAAATTTTCTTTCTGTCATTATTTATCTGTCTGTCTTTCTTTCTGTCTTTCTTGTATTATTTTTTATGAAACAGACTCTCAATCTGTTGCCCAAGCTAGAATGTCATGGCATCAGCCTAGCACATAGCAACATCAAACTGTTGGGTTGATAGGATCCTTCTGTTTCAGCCTCTGGAGTAACTGGAACTACAGGAAAGGCACAGACTCTTTTATAACTTTTTGTATTTTAGTATAAATTGGGTGTGAGATTGAATCTTGCTTTTTATCAGCCTTGTCTCCAACCCCTGAGCTCAGGGGATCAGCCCAACTTGGCCTCTCTGAGCACCAAAATATTGTAGTCATTAATAGCAAAATTCATTGAGCTCTACTTTGGAAATGACCTTATCAGGTGCTTTGAAGAGTATTCTATCCTGAGCCTGGTGATACATATGAATTATGTCAGGACCGTATTGAGCATTCGTGTTGGAAGATATCATCACAGTTATGCACACCCTTTCTGTTCATCAGGTTTCATTAGTCATTGTGTATTGAACTTATGGCCAAAAATAACTCTTCTACTTCCTATGTGGTCAGGAAGACAAAAGTTTGGACACACTAGGCATGGAGGTAAGGTATGTTGGAACTTTCCAGATAGTCTTTCATTTCTTGTGATCATCATAAATAATGGTAGGTATTGAGTACACTACTGGACACATTGCCTAACTGGATTTTGAGAGAAGATTTTCAGTAAGACATCTTTTGTACCAAACAAGCCTATTTTAGAGATTCAATTATTAGCAATTATGCACCCAACCAGAATGTACCTCAATTCATAAGGTAGATTTTAACATACATAAGCAACTTGATTTCCTACAGCATCATAATAGTTAAAGATTTTAATACCCTTAAGCAGTGTAGTATAGATCTTCCAGTAAGAAACTATACAAAGTGGGTAGGGTGGTGGCCCCATATTCTCAGAGTGTCGAGTTCAAATTCTGCCCTGAACAAATTGCAACAACGAAAAATTATCCAGGTGTTGTGGCAGGAACCTGTAGTTCCAGCTACTTGAGAGGCTGAGGCAAGAGAGTTGCCTAAGCACCAGAGTTGGAGATTGCAGTGAGCTGTGTGGTATCCCAGCACTCTACCAAGGATGATTAACTCCGACAGTGTCACTGCAAAAGAAAAAAAAAACATAAGCACAGTAATTTTATACTTAATCTTAACCATTCAAAACTTGGATGTACTAGACATCTACAAAACATTTTATCCTTAGAAAACTGAATACACATTTTTCTCTTCAGCCCATGGAACATAATCCAAAATCGATCATATCTTAGCTCACAAGACTAACCTCAGCAAATTTTAAAGAATAGAAATTTTCACCAAACTGGACATTATTGAGCACAGCTATGATTTAATTTTTTTTTAAAAAAGTATAGAAATTATTTTTTAAGTGGTGCCTGTGGCTCAGTGAGTATGGTGACAGCTCATATACTGAGGGTAGTGGGTTCAAACCTGGCCCTGGCCAAACTGCAACAAAAAGTAAGTGGGCCTTGTACTGGGTGCCTGTAGTGGCAGGTACTCAGGAAGCTGAGGCAACAGAATCACCTAAGCCTGAGGGCTGAAAATTGATGTGAACTGTGATGCCATGGCACTCTACTCAGGAAGCCAAACTGAAAATCTGTCTCTAAAAAATAAATAGAAAAAGTTATTCCCTGCATCTTTTTGGGTCATCATGGAATACAAGAACTCAGTAACAACCAGAATCTGAATTCTCATATATAAACATGAAAACTACATAACCTTATACGGATTGATATCTGGGTCATAAATGAGATGAAAAAGGAAGTTACCAATTTTTGGAATAAAATGATAATGAAAACATGAACTCTGGGATAGAACAACCACAGTCCTAATAGAGAAAGTTATAGCATTGTAAGCCTTCTTCAAGGAAATATAAACAAAAATAAATTAACAACTTAATGGGACATCTCAAACAACTGGAAAAAGAAAAACATTTCAATCTCAAACCTAGCAGAAGAAAACAAATATCTAAAATTAGGACAAAATTAAATAAAATTGAAAACAAAGCTTTATACATCAGGTCAATAAATGAAAAAAGTTGGTTTCTTAAAAAGGCTAATAAAAATTGAAAAAAAAGAAAAAAACACTTTGGGAAACCTAACCAGGATAAAAAGAGTAAAATCTCTAATATTATCAATGAGAAATGAAAAAGACAAAATAATTACAGGCTCCTCAGAAATTCAAAAAATCCTGAATACATATTATAAGTAACTCTATTCTGAGAATATAAAAATCTGAAGGAAATAAATTAATACTTGAAATAACACTACCTTCCTAGACTTACCCAGGAAGTAGAAATGTTGAACTGGCCAATGTCAAGTTATACAATAGCAGCAATGATAGAAAATCTCCCCAAAATGAAAACTCCTAGAGCAGATTACTTCACATCAGAATTTTACCAAATCTTTTAAAGAAAGTAGTACCCATATGACGTAACCCTTTTTAATATATATATATTTTTTATATTTAATATATATAATATATATTTTATATTTAATATATAATATATATTTTATATTTAATACATATTATATATATTATATATATATTTTATATTTAATATATATGTTATATATATATTTTATATTTAATATATATATTATATATATTATATATATATTTTATATTTAATATATATATATATATATATATATATATATATATATATACATATATAAATAATAATACCCAACATGTTTTATGAAACAAACATCTCCTTGATCCCTAAACCAGGAAAAGACCAAATGAGTACAGATATACACCATGGAATATTATGTATCCTTAAAGAAAGATGGATACTTTACCTCCTTTGTGTTTACATGGATGGAGCTGGAACATATTCTTCTTAGTAAAATGTCCAAGAATGAAAAAAAAAAAGTATCATCGGGCATCTCCCATGATCATACCAATGTACATAGCTATGATTTAATAAAAAAAGAAAAAAAGAAAAAAAGAAAAAGTATCCAATGAACTCACCCCTACTATGAAACTAATTTAGGGCTTTCACATGAATGCTTTAACCCATTTGCAACCTAGGAATAGGGGGAAGGGGAAAAGGGGGGGAGAAATGGGGAAGGTGAGTGAAAGGAGGGGGATTGGTGACATTACGCTTGTGGTGCATCTTACAATGGTATATGTAAAACTTAGTAAATGTGAAATGTAAATGTCTTAACACAATAACTGTGAAATTACCAGGAAGGCTATGTTAACCAATGTGATATAAATGTGTCAACTGATCTGTGAAACTAGTCTATGATGCCCCATGATCATATCAATGTACACAGATATGATTTAATAAAAAAAAAAAAATGTGGTACATGTATACCATGGAATATTATACAGCCTTAAATAAAGATGGAGACTTTACCTCTTTTGTGTGTTCATGGATGGAGCTGGAACATATTCTTCTTAGTAAAGTATCCCAAGAATGGAAGAAAAAGTATCCAATGTACTCACCCCTACTATGAAACTAATTTAGGGTTTCCACATGAATGCTGTAACCCATCTGCAACCTAGGAATAG